>CAUYON010053161.1:0-75829 GCA_963573935.1 Arctocebus calabarensis | reverse complement strand
CAGCTCACGGCAACCTCCAATTCCTGGGCTCAAGCGAGTCTCCTGCCTCCGCCTCCCAAGTAGCTGGGACCACAGGTGCCCATCACAACGCCCAGCCATTTTTTGGTTGCAGCCGTCATTGTTGTTTGGCGGGCCCAGGCTGGATCTGAACCCACCAGCTCAGGTGTACATGGCTGGTGCCTTAGTCCATTGAGCCACAGGCGCCGAGCCATTGTTGTTGTTAAAATAACCTTTACATGTAGAAAGGGTTTCCAACATTTTTTTAAATGATATTATACAAAAAAAGATTTTCTGATTAACCAAAACCTTATGGTATTGTTTTTGACATTAATAGAATTGCTAAACTCATAAAATTTTAAAGAACTTAAATACTATCATATTATTAGGCAGTTGGTTAACACCTTCTAGATATTTTTAAAGATATTTAAAAATATATTTTTAATCCTCACACCCCTTTGGGTTGGATAACTTGCAAGTATTCCCTGGAGGGTTTTTGTTTGTGTTTTTATTCAATCAAAAAAAATCTTTTAAAAAACCTGTTATAAACAGATTTTTTAAGAAAAACATAATCCTGTCAAAAGAAAAGTATAGCCTATAATTCATCAATTGAATTCATTATGGATTCTCTTATATGAAACAAAACTATGGACATCAGTCAACTCAAGGACACTTATGAAATACACACACCAGAACTGCTGTGAAGTGCTTAGAAGAGGGTTGGAGAATAAAAAGAATATCTAGAAATTAAAATTCATCGGAGACTTCCAACTTTTTTCTTCCCCACCAAGAAAACACCTCACAAGAAGTCTCTCTCTCCCCCCAAGTTGTGGAAGTTTGAGGTGAGGAAACAGTTTGCTGACCAGAAAGTTCTCTCACTAAGAAAGAAAAGTATCAGCTTAGCATGTTGGTGAGGTGATTTTTGTCTTCAGCAACCTGGTAGTGAATAAGTATTCACTCCGCGCCCTCGGGAGAGTGGGCATCTGACATTGTTCTGGCTGCTGGATAGGGAGGCTTCCTAGTTAACTATTGCCTTTCACTTTTTAAAAATCATAAAATAAACTACTGGAGAAAATAGTTTGCACAGTTCAGACAGTGTAAACTGTAAGGAAAGGACTTCTGTTCACCACTTTTCCAGCTCACGGGCACTGCTTTCTTCACTGCGCACTGGTGGGCTGGGAGGGCCAGGGAGCTGGGCCCACAAGGCATCCACTCTGCCCTACTCATGGCACCGAGGGGAATGGGGAACCAGACATTTCCGCGAAATAAGCAACGCCGTCAAACATAGCCACACTGCTGAAGATTTCCTGACAAGCACCAGAGGGTGTTTACCCATCTTGAGAGAGACAGGAATCCTCTTGTGGCTAAATGTTGGCACCAGAGGATTTTTCTGGTAGCATTTGGAGCTGCACTATTTTATCTGTAATTTCCCAGAGGGCCTTAAGAACGTATATCGTATTAATTGGGCTGGTTCTTTCATGAATCTTAGAAGAAGGTAACGTTTCCAGCAATATGCAGAAGACAATTATACTAAATACAACCACTCCAAAAAGGAGGGCATTGGTTTATTTGTCATGACTCAGGACAAGAGAACCTTCCTTGATGGTTTAGCCATTTCCTAAGAAGTTGTATTTGAAATAAATGGCCTTCGGTCAGCTTGTTCCTAACAGGTATTTTAATAGATGTAGATGACTTTTGTTGCCTTTCTTACTACTATATGTTGTGCAGTGCTGTTTGAACCAATTAGGCTCTCAAAAATCTTTGCAGGAAGAAAGGAAGAGTAGAAGGGGAGGAAGGAGGGAGGGAGGAAGGACATTGGCTTTAATTTTAGGGGGAAAAAACTTTGACTCTAAAAATGGTATCATGGGGGTATAGATTACTAAAGCAATTCTCAAGTACATATAATTTATTTTACTTATTTCTCAAAAATAGATTACAACTACAGAGAAGAAAATAATTTTAAAAATCACATCTTTATTTAAAATATCCGAATGGACCCTCATAATTTACATATGACTATATAGACAGAAAGTTTCCACAATAAACTAAATCATACCTCATTCTTTCCCAACAAGCAGAATTTTCAGAATCTCTTAAAAGGACAAATATACCTTTATTTTAGAAATTAATTCTGAGTAGTGAAAATAAAAATAAGTGATTTTCCAGCAATGCAGGGACAACTCTAACAAGAACGTCATCGGTGACAAACGACTGCTCCCGCAACAGCCAGAATGCCACACTCCTCTCCGGAAGACTTGCTGCTCTCTGACAACGTGTCTGGCCATCCTGCTCTTCTTGTAGCGTGTTCCCCCACCAGATTGGGAGCACCTTGAGAACAGAGGCTGCCTGCCCCGTGCACCTTTATTGTCCCTGCACCTACAACAGGGAGGAGTTCCTGGCAGATGCCTGCTGAACAGATGGACCGACTTAGGTGATGGTGGGGTGAATGGTTTCTCCTCAAGTGACACACTTGCCTAAGGACCTGCCGGCAGCACGCGAGGTTCACACACTGCTGGCAACGCTGTCCTGTGCCCTATGAATGCTTGGTCACTAGTCTTCACGTTGTTACCACGGCCAACATCACTGATGCTTCCCAAACCTTTCCCCAGAGCTTGTCCCCGCACCAATGGGGATAAATGTGTACCTCTTGGGACCTGGGGACAGCATGGAGTAACTAAATGGCACAAAGTGATACATAAGTCTTCGGTAAAGTGCCTTACAGGTCTCGTTTTAACTTTGGAATTTTCTGAAAAGATGGCATTTTACTTTCAAAGATACCCATCTTCATCTTCCTATCGAATCATTTTCCCAAACCATCAGGTTGTACACTGCTAGCCAGCCTGTGGCGTGTGGGCCTGACGCATTCCTGCACAACCCAGGGAGCTCCCGTGCCCTGTGACGTCCGTAAAACATCGCTGCGCCCTTGTCAGTGCCATGCTGGGGAAAGGGCACAGGAGCCCCGGCAAGGTGTCTTCTCTCATCAGCGGTCCTCCTCTCACCCAGCAAAGAGCCCGTGACCGTGACCAAGTGGGATGGTAGGCGAGGGAGTCTGATGATGGGAAGGGAGAGGGAAAGCATCGGAGCCACCTGGAGTAGGGTCTGGTCAGGGCAGCCTGCTTCCCCCAGATCAAATGGGAGCGGAGAAGATGGACACAGTGGACGGGGAGGACACCGCAGCCGGGAGGAGAGGAGTCCTTCCCAGGGCTGTTCAAGGCAGGACGAAGGTGGCTGAGGCAGTGAGGATACTGCAGTGAACACGTGTAAGGGCTTACCATTCATTCCTTCTCCAAATTTTTGTTACTTACTTATTATGGGCTAGACCCCAAGTTTAGCACCAGAATTTCAAAGAGAAACAATATTCGCAGTCCAGTGAGGACAGAGACCCATCAAAACAGTTGCAGTAAACTCTCTGCTGGAGGGAAGCACGAGTGTTAGCAAAGAACTGACATCTAGCTCAGAATAGGGTGTGCAGGGGAGGCTTCCTGGAGGAGGTGCTGCCTGAGCTCTATCTTAAATAAAGACTGCTTAATAGTAGGGGCCTAGAGTTTCTCGCTTCTGGATACGTTGCCTTCTGATTTCCAGCCCCCATTAGGGACTACCTCATGCTTTAAATATAGAAGATGATCAGCAGATGGGTTAATAAAGAAAAATACAACAAAAGTCTCAATGTCTCTGTCTCTGTGTTTTTTCTCCCTCTTTCTAACACTCTTTCTGTCATTATTCTGATTAGTGAGCTACTAAATGGAGGGTAGATAATACCATTCAAGGACAGAGAATAAGATTTTAAGCAGGTTGCTGGCTCCAATGTCCCAGCTAGAATGTAGTTTGAAATATATTTATAGAATTGAGAATAAAAGAATTGCTGGGAAAGAGGCTTATAATAACTCCTCATTACTTCTCTTGGTAACAATTAATAGGGGACTTTTTCCTATTTATAAATCCATTGCCATTCTTTCCTTCCATTTACCAACCAGGCCATTCTGCTTGAATCATCATGCAGTATGTAAATGCGTGATGGGAGGTTCGTGCTAGCAGTTGCAAGGTGGTCTGGTTGTTTTGTTCTGGATATTTTTTCTTTAGTTAATTATCAAGTGCTTGCTATGTAATAATCAATGGGTAGCTAATTGGAAGCAAGAGAGAGTGAACTGGGTATTATTCAGATAGTGTTTTTAATGAAAAAGAGCATACCACATAATACTGTGGGGAAATGTCGCTAAATAGCAAGAGATTTCATCTTTTTTTTTTCCTTTGCTGTGTGTTTACAAAAGGATTCGTATAAGTCACTCATCAACTAAATCCAAGTATGTGAATCCTTTCATTTTTAGGACTCCTCCCAAGGGGTAAGCCCAGGAAGATTCCAGGAGGGAAGCAGAGCCTCTAGAGATTGCTGGGGAACCCAAACCAACCCTGAAAGGAGCCTGAAGGTCTGACAATTCCCAGAGAGGGAGGAAATGGTAAGCAAACGACAACAGTTGCCTAGAGAATTAGGAAATGAATAACAATGCTTCCTGGTAAATTGACTGTAATTCATTGTGCAGAAGAAAGTGGTGGGAAAGCCTGGTTAAAAAAAAAAAATTGAATAATAATTTGCCCACATCATTTATGCAAAATGCATAATTTTCCTACTTCAGTGGACTTTAGTTTGATTTAAAATATGAGCAGCTCCAGGACTGTTCACCAAAGCATAATTTGTGAGATAATTGGGAAGGGGGAAGAGGAATCAGGCTGCAATCAGTACAATCCTTTGTGAGCCACTTCACCACCCTCCTCTTACCTGCGAATTTCAGAAAATATTTGTTTATACACGTATATTCCTGAAGGTCCCTAATGAAAGTGCAAAGCATTAATCATTGTCATTGCTATCACTAAACCAGGACCTCACCCTGTCTGAGAGGGAGAAAGCAATGCTTCTCTCTTTTCAGGATTTTTCTGCTCTAATTCAAATAAGTACTTGTTTTTGAATAGTGGGGGAAAATGGAAATGCAGCAAAGCTATACTTAAAACAGCAAGCCAAGAACAAAAGCAATAAGCAGTGCAGCCAAAGGAGACCGTGGAAGATACACAGATAAAACAAAAAGCTGTGTGTGGCTGGGATTCTTTTCAGAATCAAATGCAAAATGGAGAACATTGTTCCAAGTGTAAAGGTTTGTAATCTGCAATCCCTCTGAAACAAAAAGGCATCAAATAATCCACCTGGACAATCAGAAGCTGCACTGTTGCCATGAATTATATTTGTTGATGACTAATGTGAATTTTCAGAACCAGGGGGTTTAGAGGTGCAGTGGAAGTCGCTTCAGCAGCGCACACCCATTTCTTTCTTTTTCTTTTTTCTTCTGAGACAGTGAGAGTCTCACTCTGTCACCCTGGGTGGAGTTTGGTAGTGTCATAACTCACAACAACCTCCAACTCTTGGGCTCAAGTGATTCTCTTGCCTCAGGCTTCCAAGTAGCTGGGACTACAGGCACCTACCACAGCACTATTTTTAGAAAGGGAGCTCTCTTGCTCAGGCTGGTCTAGAAATCCTGAGCTCAGGCAATCCACCCACCTTGGCCTGCCAGAGAGCAAGGATTATAAGTGTGAGCCCCACACCTGGCCTCACCGCAGAGCACCCCCATTTCAATCCACGTTGTGTGTCTTCCATTCCTCCTTCTCCCTTCCTCCTCCCCCTGCTCCCCAATCCCATCTGAATCATAACATTTTCACTTATTCATCCACTATGTCTATCCCCATGTCTCCAAATTCAAATATCAAATTCAGCTCTTAGATTTCACCTTTCAGGGCAAACCTGTGGCTAATTTCTGTCATCCTTTGTGGCACTAATTCCTACCTCCTCCAGAATCTTCCTGGCCCAAAAGGCTGAGCTTTAAGCCCTTCTCTGCACTTCTTATCTTGAGGAAAAGGACCTTCCCCAGTCCTACCACTCCTCCCCACTCCTTCCATCTCTTCTCCCTCAACCACTGCCACTGGCTTAAGATTTATTAGACACTAGTTTTTGTACCTATGCCTTCTGCCACTTGCTATAAATCGCCTTTATGCAAATAGGAAAAGCTATCCTGCCTTGAGACACTTTGCTGCCATCTGCCAGAAAATCATTATAATAAATATGCAAAAGGATAATGACTAGACTGTGAATGGTGCCTCCTAGAATTGTGCAGTACACAACTGGCACAACTATACGTGACAATCCCGTAGTCTGAAATCACCTGAGCCATCCTGGAACCTGGTGTAAATAGAACAACCACAGTAAGTCATCTTGTCTTTTTATGACAGTTTGCAATGTCAAAATCGAAATGTTTTGCCATCATCAAAAATAGCTGAGGGGCAGTTTCCAGAAGAGATGATTCCCAGGCAGCAGGACCCGTAAGAAGAAAAGGCTGTTCTAGCATTCAGCTCGAGCGAGCTTTGACCAGCAGACGCAGTGAAACCACCCTTGGTTGATTTTCAGGAAGCTTCGAAGTTAGGAAGCTGGGAAATCCAATTGTTGAGGTGCAGGGGAGGTGGACTTGGCTTATGTGTAGGTCAAACCATTACCCCCCTCTCTGGCTTTGCCTGCTTCATTTCTCGTTGATTGCCCCATCTGTTCCATTCCTTTCTTCCCATTCAGCACAACCTGTGCATTCTGTGATCTCTCTCTGCATAAAAAATCACCCCAAAACTTAGCACAGAAATAGAAACGGTCATTTATTTTGCTCACGAATCAGCCATTTGGACAGGACTCACCAAGGACAGCTCCTCTCTGTTCCACACGACCTTGGCCTTGACCAGGACAGCTCAAGTGTGGCTGGTGGACCTGCTGTCACAATGGCTTGTTCACGTGGCTGCTAAGCTGATGCTAACTATGACCAAGAGCCCAGTGGGAGCTGTGGGTGAGGGCTTTGCTTCCCCTCCATTCAGGTTCCCAGGTGGTTGCATGAGCTCACTCCCACAGGGAAGCCCATGTTGAACTACCCAACTGACTCCTCATAAGCCAGAGATAGGCTCTCCCCACCAAGCTCTGCCCAAATTTCAAATTTCTGGACAAAATGAATGATTATGGTTTTAAACCAGTAAGGCTGGGAATCGTTATTTTGGACAGTTCATCACAAGCGTGTATCTGCTGTACTCACCGTGGTACAACAGCATTCTCATGACTTTCTAAGATGCCTTTCTAAGAGCTGCAGAGTCAGGAAGCTAAAGACTACATTTCTCTGACTCGCCTACCATTAGGATCATGACTGTGAATTAGGCTACATCAATTAGGCATATTTGCACAAAGTCTGGAAAGCAAACACCAATTTCCTGCAGCTTTTGGCTATTTTCTGCTGGGAGGCAAGGTCTCGAGCCTCTTAGATCCATGCTCCAGCTTCATGGGGGTCGAGAGTCTGCTGGCAGTGGCAAGCCTCCTCTGCCTAGCAAACATGGTGGTGGTATCAGTTCATGCTGTTCCTGGCTTTCTGAATGCTTTCTGGCCTTGTTTTTTAGCTACCATACTCTTGAGGTTGACAGTTCCAATGGCAGCATCTGAGTCCCACTTTCCTGATTAGGATAGAGGTGAGATCTTCCCTGGCACATTGGTTTTACTGCATTCCCCAGAGGCCCAGCCTAGCAGTCTCTCTTCCAACCCTTCCAACAAGTTTGCAGTTTCCCATATTAAATGCCTTTTTGCTTAAAAACCCTAGTGTGGTTTTTATTTCTACATTGAACCCTCTGACTGACAAGCAGGTGATCCCCAAAGCTCTGTCTCTTTTCAGTCTTTCTTTTGTTCTTTCTTGCTTGCTTTCTCTCATCTAATCATTCCTTTAACACATGTTTATGGAGTATCTACTATGTGCCTGGCACTGTGCTAGACCCTGGAGAAAAATCTACTAACTCAATAGACATGGCCTCACCTTCATGTAAGAGGCAGAACAAAGACCAGGAGTCAGCAAAAGACAACCCACAACCAAGGTCCAGACCACTACTGCTTGTGTTTGTCTATAAAGTTTTCTTGGAACACAACCTCACCCATTCATTTTATCTGTGGCTGATTTTGCCTGCTGATGGCAAAGCTGAATAGCTGCAACAGACACTGCATGAGCTACAATGCTAAAAATACTTATCATCTGGCCCTTTCTCAGGAAAAGTTTGTCCTAATACAACTCTTGTATTAGGTAAATAAATTAGTCATACTCCTAGGGTCTCAGAATCCAATCGGTCTGCCTGCCGATTCTGCAGACAGCCCAGGAAGCACCTGCTTAGTGCTTAGCACCTCTTGAGGATCAGTCCTGTCTGTTAATTCTCACAGCAACCTTTTGTACATATTGTTATTATTTCTGTTTTACAGATGAGAAACAGATTTAGAAAGATTTTGGCTTACTGACTGGGTACATGGTCATATGTGGAAGAGGAACAGGAAATAGGCAGAAGATGGCAGGTTCAGTTCAGTTGGGATCTGTGGCCCCTGAATCCCTGCAGGCATCCCCATGGGACTGTCCCAGATGACCTCCTGCTGGCTGTGATGGAAAAGTGAGGATTACAACTCTGAACAGATTTTAGGTTCAAATCACAATTCTACCACTTACTAGCTGTGTAACTTTGGACAAGTTACTTTGCTTCTCCAGCTTCTTCTTAGCTCCAGTTTCCGCATAAGCAAAATGAGCTCTTGTGCAAACTAGAAAAGTAATATGCGGACAGCACCTGGCATCGCGCTTGGCACGTGGTAGATGTTTGAGGCATGTTGGCAACGTCCCTTCATCTTCGGTCTTATCCTTCATGTGGTAGAGAGAATCTTTCCAAATCACAGCTTTGATTATGTCAGTTTTCTCCTCCGACAATGTGATGGTCCCCATTGACCCCGACTATCAGAAGGAGGCCTGTTTAGAGGACCAGCTGCGCCCCTTTCTTCAAACTCTCCCATGCCCTCCGTGCTCTATGGAAGGGTGGCTCAGCAGGTCATGTTTTTACCACATGGTCCCTCCCCTCCCCAAGCATTTTATATTAAAGAGGTACACCCCTAAGCAAGGGCAGCCACGCCCTTGGCCATCAGCTAAGCAAATTTTCTCCCTCAAGTTGGGACCAAGAATTACGAAATTTTGGAGATAAATACTTGGCCTGCAGGGCAAGGTGAGTCAGAGCCAGAGCCAGTCCTCTGGGGAGCAAAGGATGCAGTCTGCTGAGGGAAGCAAGGTGGAGGCGGTGGGAGCGAGTGACCAGAGACAGCTGCTGCCCACGCTCCTGCGTCAGGAGGTCCCATTGTGCTGCCTGAGCACCACGTTGTGAGATCCGCTGAACCATTGCAGGCTAGCATCGCTTCACTTGAGCCAGTTTGAGGGCATTTAGCCCCTGCAGTCTGGCTCCGCTGCCTTGAGCTTTGTCTGCCCCGTCTCACCCACCATCTTTGGTGGCATTCACTGTACACCACTCCCCGCTATGCTTGTCAGTAGACGGCCTTCAGGCCTTTTCCCTGCCTCTAAGCTCCCTGAGGGTAGGAACTTGGCACACAGTAGACATCCAGACACCACACTGGACTTAATCCAACGGGTGGAATCCAAAATACCATCTGAGCTTCTTCAGTGAAGAGCATTGTGCCCGCATAAGGCATTGTTCATTAAAATGGAAATGCGTGTAGAGAATGCTTCAGATTAAAGGGATGAAGATCAAAGGGCATATTTTTGGCCAGGAGTTCTGAGGCTTAGAGACCCAAATAAATTTTATTTCCTGAATTGATTGGAACCATAACACTGGATCTGGTACTCTGATATAAAACTTTCTGGAACTTTCAGCCTGGTGGAAAGGCTGTCACCTCTTTCAGTGTTGAGTTGCTCTTGTCTAAGATTAAAGCACTCTTGCCTGTTGCTGAAACTGGCTGGTTATAGCCAGAAGGCTTCATTTAGAAGACTCCCTGTGGGCCAGGGAACCTGCAAGCCCTGCCTTTGTTAGTGTTACAGGCACACCTGGCTTCAGATTTACCAGGAGAGGGTGTGTCTGTGTTACCTGTAGACACATGTCCATTCAGGTTCAGAATCCTGTGGCCCACATCAAGAACAGAAGGCAGCTGCTCATGTAGACAGTGCCTGAAACTTTAGCTGCATTTTGCAAACAAAAGAATTTCCCAATGAGAATCTTGACTGCAGATGTGGGCTGGCAGCTCCTCCTGGGCTCTAGGCCTGGGGCTTAGCCCGGAGGGATGTTGTTCCAGCTACATTCCCAGCCTAGTGACCACTCAACTCCTGACTGTCCCTCGTGCAAGGGAGCTGGGCTGAGGTTCTAGGTCAGGAGGTGAGTCAAGCCCTCACTCCTGAGCCCAGGGAGGGAGAGACTCATAGCAGCTAAAGCAAAGTCCCCTTTCTCTTACTGACCTCTGGCCCCTCCTAGGCTTTCTGAACAAACCCCAACCAGGTTAACTGAGGGCCACAATTCCCACACCTGCCTGCACATGACCTAAGAAAATTTTTAAAAGTGCAAGTTTCTCAGCCCTTCCCCAGACTTACCAAATTAGGCTTTCCAGGGCAGGAGGCAGGCCCAGGAGTTTGTCCTTGAGTATGTGTCTTAGTTCTTTCAGGCTGCTATAACAAAACACCATAGACTGGGTGGCTTATAAACAACAGAAATCTATTTCTCACAGTTCTGGACTCTGAGAAGTCCAAGATCAAGGCAAAGAACCCACTTCCTAGTTCACAGATGGCTACCTTATCTCTGTGTCCCCACATGGTGGAAAAGAACAGGGACTGCTCTGTGGCTCCTTTTATAACAACGAATCCCAAAGGCCCCGTCCAAATACCATCACGTTGGGGGCTAAGTTTTCGGCATGAATTTGGTGAGAGAGACACAGTCACGTGTGGCCTTTTCTCTCACCTTCCTCCTACTGGAAACTGTGGCAGCAGCACAAATGACACATTGCTGGTTCTTTTTAAGTCCCACCTGCCCCACCAGCATCCCAGTCATGGAAGGCTCCACCCCCAACTCCCAGCCCTGTCAACCATCTCACGGTCTCCCCTGCTGGCAACAAGGGGCACCAAGTGGCAGTGGTTACCAGAGCACCCTAGAACATGGCCGTAAATGCTCCCCCCATGCAGGGCAGCAGGGCAGTCTCAGCCATCGGGTCTCCAGCTTTCAGAGAAGCCGACCAAGTCAGCCCAGGCCAGGCAGGCTGGCATGACTCAATTGAGAAAGAAAGTTCTCAATACAATAGGGACTAGTGACCTGTGATGGGGGTCCTGGGACACAACAGGTGACCACACCCAGTTCACAACTCTTTTGCTTGATTTGAGACTGCAAGGCCTGAGCCTTAGCACCAGCGCATCGAGGAGGTGTGGCCCTGTTGGGTTTGATGGACCTGAACTCCAGCAGGGAGTCCCAGAAGATTCCAGACACACAAGGCATGAGGGATAGTTTTTCAGGGTAAGCCTCTGGTTTTATAGATAAAACTTTTCAAGAAATAATTGAAAATGCCTATTGGGTTTGTTCCTGCCCTCAAACTCATCCTTTTCATAATGAGAAAGTCTTCATGTAGAATTATGGCCAGTGTCCCTTCCCTGGGCTGGCCGCACTTCAGGACACCTTACCTCTGCTCTCTTTTGGTAAATGTAACTAGCTCAAGATTCAGATACCTCCCCCAAGGGAGGGGATGGGACCAGGATGGGTTGGATGGCATCCTAGCAATTAGTAGAGGCTTTATCTAGAAACTGGGTGACTCTACATTCCCCCTGGGCTTTCTTAACACTCAAAAACTCTCAGGCAACGTCGGTTTCAGCGGTATTGTCCTCTACCTCCTGCCCATGGGGAAATCTTGCCATTTGTCTCCTGTCCTAGATTAGCCAAGTTACCAGTTCTTCCCCTGGCTGGCCGCTTCCCCTGAGCTCTCTGCTGAATCAAGCAGTTGAGAACATAGCCTGAAATTTTAGTTAAATGCAAATCCCTAGCCAGGGGTCCTCAAACTACCCCTGCTGCCGCATGCTTTGGTGTGAATTGTATTTGTTCCCATTTTGTTTTTTACTTCAAAATAAGATATGTGCAGTGTGCATAGGAATTTGTTCATAGTATTTTTTTTTAAACTATAGTCCGGCCCTCCAATGGTCTGAGGGACAGTGAATTGGCCCCCTGTTTAAAAAGTTTGAGGACACCTGCTTCTGATTCAGGGGTGAAACCAAGAAATCCTCATTTTATTTAACAGGGTTTCTCTCTATCACCAAGGCAGGAGTGCAGTGGCATGATCATTTTCCACAGCAACTCAAACTACTGGTCTCAAGTGATTCTCCTGCTTCAGCCTCCTGAATAGTTGTACCTACAGGCACACACCACCACTCCTGGCTAATTTTATTTCTTGTAAAGATAGAGTCTCCTTAAGTTGCCCAGCCTGGTCTGGAAATCCTGGATTCAAGTTATTCCTGGCTTCCACTTCCCCAAGTGTTGGGATTACAGGCATGAGCCACTGTATCAGCCTACATTTTTAAATACATAAAGTTTTAAGACTATACTTTCAGGGATCATTTCT
This sequence comes from Arctocebus calabarensis, assembly GCA_963573935.1. Classification (NCBI taxonomy): domain Eukaryota; kingdom Metazoa; phylum Chordata; class Mammalia; order Primates; family Lorisidae; genus Arctocebus; species Arctocebus calabarensis. The sequence continues at coordinate 63,381 of CAUYON010053161.1, read as the reverse complement.
ATAGTTTGTTAAACACACAAAGTTTTTCTTCTTAATAGCACAAGTCATACATATGTACATTCTAGTCTTATTGTAAAAACCTTACAGATAGGCCAGATGTGGTGGCTCACACCTATAATCCTATTACTCTGGGAGGCTGAGAAGTGAGGATCACTTGAACTCAGGGGTTTGAGACCAGCCTGAGAAAGAGTGAGACCTGGTCTCTATTAAAAATAGAAAAATTAGTTGGATGTTGTGGTGTGCACCTGTAGTCCCAGCTATTCAGGAGGCTGAGATAAGAGGATTGCTTGAGCCCAGGACTTTAAGGTTGCTATGAGCTAGGCTGATACCACTGCATTCTAGCCTGGGTGACAGAGTGAGATTCTGTCTCAATTAGACAAAAAGTTACAGATAAACCAATGCCCACCCCTTCTCCCCACCATCCCTTCCCCAAAATAATCATTTATCAACTCCATTCGTGTCTTCATGATCTTTTTTGAATACATCTTCATAGGCAGAGCTTGTTTTTTACTTAAATGAAAGCTTACAGCACGTGCTACTCTGCTCCATGACTTTTCACCAAACCATAGGTCTCGGGGAACTTTCCATGTTCGTGTATTTAGACTTACTGTCTCATTTTTAACAAACGATATTTGTTAATTTCCAAAGGATAGAAATAGCATCGTTTATTTTGCTGGTAGCTATTTAGGCTTTTTCCAGCTTTTCAGTGTTACAAACAACTTTACATCCTCACACCTTTTTCACAGACAGCTGCAAGGATTTCTCTTGCAGGAACATCCAGAAATGGAAGTAATTCAATGTTAATTGTAATATATTCTTAAGTTTACTATCTACTGCTGAATTGTCCCATCAAACTGCTTCGTCAGTGTACATAAGTAATCATTTTCCTGTAATCTCCATTTTTTAAATAAGTGCCCAGATGATTTGAATGCAGGTATCCCAGGACCATTCTTTGAGGACATGGCATAGTGGTTGTGTTAGTTGACTATTGCCACAGCAACACTATGCTCACAGAAGTTATCTCAAAACTCAAAGGCTTAAAATAACAAGTTGTTTCTGCTTTTGTTTGTTTTGCATGGGTCTGCAGATGGACTACAGCCTGGCTATGTTTGACTGGGCCCCCGGCTCAGAGCTCCAACTTGTCCGCTGTAGGACTTAGCTACTGGCTTCAAATCAAGTTCAGATTTGTTCCACAAATGCTTGCTCTGGGGCCCAGGCTGAAGCACATGTGGCTTCCTGGGGAACTCATGTCTTGTCTTATGGCTATCACAGGAGTACCCAAGTCAAGCCATGCCTCTCAAACTCTTTTTAAGACCTCTGATTACATCTCAAACTCTAATATTCCATTGCCTAGTCATGTCATGAGGCCAGGTGCACATCCATGGGGTAGGAAAGTAGACCCCATCCTTGGTTGAGGGGTTCTGCAAGTTATGGCAAAGGGGAGTGAAGAGTCAGGACCGAGTCTTTCAATCCCATCTACTGCAGTGCTTAAGGGGATAGGCTTTGGCACCAGAAAGACTTGATTTGAATCCCTGCCTCTGTAACTCCAGGGAAATTACCAAATATAGAGTTATTATTCCCCACAATTACATGCAGATGATCCCCACCCAAACTAGGCTTTTTTAGATCAACTTTAATATTTGGTTTAAGTAGATTTCAAAACTGCTTTGCAAGCAGCGCAGCTTCAGTTTTCCAATGAGACACAAATTACTGCAAGTTAGAAAACCCATTCATGGGCTCGGCCCCTATGGCTCAACGGGCTAAGGCACCAGCCACGAACACCTGAGCTGGCGGGTTCAAATCCAGCCTGGGCCGCCAAACAACAATGATGGCTGCAACCAAAAAAGAAAACCCAGTCATGGCCCCCGTGAGTGCTCTTGTTACTATAATGTTCACACTTCCTGTGTGCTCATTCATACTTAGGGTGTAAAGAGATTCTTTTCAATGCTTTATTCCAAAGGAAAAAAAATATATAGTAATTACCATAATTCTCTAAAAGATTTAAATTTTTTAAAGTACAACCCAAAAATAGATTAGGGGGGCTCTTCTAGTGATTGTATCTAATTTTATGTTATTTTTCAAGCTCTTTTTGAACTATAAGGAATGAACACACACAAAAACATTTTTTTTAATTAAACAGAGTCAGAGATTTTTATCTTACTATATGAGATTCAGCTGGAGAATGTTTAGCTTGAGAATTATTGGCAATACTGAATATTTTAAAGTTCAATTTTTTAGTAATTATCTTTTCCTCCCAAATTTAGAGAATTTTATTTGTTTAGAATTTAAAGCAAAACAAAAAACACCTCCAGAATTCCAAAATGCTGCTTACCATCAAAATGTTTTGAAAAAAGACAACTCTTCAGGCACTAAAAATGCAGCCCAGTTTGATTTTTCTTTAGACGTGAGAGATTTATTTATTTGTTTTGTTGTTGTTTGAGACAGAGTCTCACTCTGTTACCCAGGCTAGAGAGCTCTGGCATCATAGCTCAAGCAATGTCAAACTCCTGGGTTCCAGGGATCCTCTTGCCTCAGCCTCCTGGATAGCTGGGACTACAGGCCAGTGCCACACGCTTAGTTAATTTTTCTATTTTTCGTACAGACAGGGTCTTGCTCTTGCTGAGGCTGGTCTCAAACAACTGCACTCAAGTAATCTTCCTGCCTCAGCCTCTCAGAGTATCAGGATTACAGGTGTGAGCCACTGGACCCTGCCTGGATGTGTTAAGTTTCTATACTGATTGATAAGAGTTTAAGGCTAAATTTGGGATTGAGCAATATAAAAATCACCACTGGTATATTAGTTTACTAGGGTTGCCACAATCAAGTACCGCAGACTGGGGAGCTTAAACAAGAGAAATATCTCACAATTCTAGAGGCTGAAGATCAAGGCACCAGCAGATTTGGTGTCTCGTGAGGCCTCTCTTTTAGGCTTGAAGGACACCCTCTCACTGTGTCCTCGTATGTACTTTCCTCTGATCACCCACATCCCTAGCGCCTCTCTGTCTGTCCTAAACTTCTCTTCCTATAATGAGGCCATCAGATTGGATTAAGGCTCACCCTGAAGGCCTCACTTTAACTTAATTGTAATATCTCTTTAAAGGCCCTGTCTTCAAATAGAGTCACATTCTGAGGTATTAGGGCTTAGAGTTTCCACATGTCAGTTAGCAGGTACCTCAAGAGAGACATAATTCGGCCCATAAAAATAGCTTGTGGACAAAATTTAAAAATTTTTTGTGCCGGGCACAGAAGGGTGAGGAGGGAGGATCACTTAAGGTCAGGAGTTCAAAAACAGTCTAAGCAAGAGTGAAACGCCATCTCTACTAAAAATAGAGAAATTAGCCAGGTGTGATGATATTTGCCTACAGTCCCAGCCACTTGGGAGGCTGATGCAGGAGGATCATTGGAACCCAGGAGGTGGAGGTTGCAATGAGCTATAATGACACCACTGCACTCCAGCCTAGGTGACAGAGCAAGTCTCTGTCTCAAAAAAAATTTTTTTTGCTTTACTGAGAATAATCATATACCATACAATTCACTCATTTAAATTGTATAATTTAATGACTTTTGGTATACTCACAAAGTTATTCAATCATAGCCACAATTTTACAACATTTTTTCAATACTCTAAAATAAACCCCACACCCCTTTGTCACTGCTCTCCCAATCCCCTCCCCCTCTCCCTGCCAATCACTAATCCACTTTCTGTATTCATGGATCTGCCTATTCTGCATGTTGTATTTATTTATTTATTTATGTTTATTTTTTTGAGACAGAGTCTCAAGCTATCAACCTGGGTAGAGTGCTGTGGAATCATAGCTCACAGCAACCTTAAACTCTTGGGATTAAGCGATTCTCTTGCCTCAGCCTCTCAAGTAGATGGGACTACAAGTGCCCAGCTATTTTTTGGTTGTAGTTGTCATTGTTGTTTTAGCTGGCCCAGGCCAGGTTCGAACCCTCCAGCCTCAATGTATGTGGCCAGCACCCTACCCACTGAGCTATGGGCACCACCCTGGACATTGTATTTAAATAGAATCATATATATGTAGTCATTTGTGACTAGCTTCTTTCACTTAGTACGTTTTCAAGGTTCATCCATGCTGTACCATACTCAGTTGATGGACATTTGAGTTATTTTCACTTTTTGGCTATCACAAATAATGCTGGTGTGAATATTTTTATGTGGACATATATTTTCAATTCTCTTTGGTATATGAAATGGAATTACTAGATCATATGGTAACTCTATCTTTTTTTTTTTTTTTTTGAGACTGAGTCTCATTCTATCACCCTGAACATTGCAGTGGTGTCATCATAACTCATTGCAACCTCAAACTCCTGGGTCTAAGCGATCTTCCTGCCTCAGCCTACAGAGTACCTGGGACTACAGGTGTGTACCACCTCAGCAGGCTAATTTTTCTATTTTAGGGATTCTATTTTTATTAGTAGGGATGGGGTGTCTTGTTCTTGTTCAAGCTGGTCTTGAACTCCTGATCTCAACCAGTTCTCCTGCCTCAGTCTCCCAGAGTGCTAGAATTACAAGTGTGAGCCACCATACCTCTATCTTAATCATTGAAAATAACTGAAGTTTTACACAAATTATTCTTATTTAAATAATCCATCTTTGTGCTTTTGAAAACCTAACATTATTAAAATAACAGTTCTCTCCAATTTGGCCTATAAAATCAAGCCAATCTCAACCAAACTTCCAATAGAAGTTTTTGTGGAAATTGACAAGATTCTTACATTTATAAAGAAATGCAAAAAAGTAAAATGCCCAAAATCAATTTTAAGAACAAAATTCGAGGACATATACTACTAGATTTGAAGGTTTATCTTAGAAGACAAAGTGGTATAGACATAGGGTCTATACACATAGACCAATGGAACAGGATAGACCACACACATATAGTCATTTGATTTGCAATCACTACAATCCAATAGGGAAATAGCAATCTTTTCAATATATGGTTTTAACTCATTTGCATATCCATGATGAAAAAAATGAATGCTTATCTTATACAATACATAAAAATTAATTCAGCTCGGTGCCTGTGGCTCAACGGGCTAAGACGCCAGCCACATATACCTGAGCTGGTGGGTTCAAATCCAGCCCAGACCCGCCAAACAACAATGACGGCTGCAACCCAAAAATGGCTGGGCTTTGTGGCGGGCACCTGTAGTCCCAGCTACTTGGGAGGTGGAGGCAGAAGACTCGCTTGATCCCAGGAATTAGAAGTTGCTGTGAGCTATGATGCCACAGGACTCTATCCAGGGTGACAGCTTGAGGCTCTGTCTCAAAAAAAAAAAAATTAATTCAATGGTAGATTATTTTCCTAAATGAACAAGGTAAAACAGTAAGACTTCTAAAGGAGAACAATAGAATATCTTCATGATCTTAGAATAGATAGAGATTTCTTTAAAAGATTTCAACCATGCAAGTAAAACATAATAAATTGGGCCTTTTTTTTTTTTTTTTTTTTTTTGCCCTTTTTGGCCAGGGCTGGGTTTGAACCCACCACCTCTGGTATGTGGGGCTGGCACCCTACTCCTTGAGCCACAGGTGCTGCCCAAATTGAGCCTTTTTTAAAAGAATGTATTTTCACCAAAATCATCATTAACAAGTGAATAGGCAAGTCACAGATATGGAAAAGATATTTGTAATACATAATTTCCTACAAAAGACTCATACCAAGAATATATTAAGAACTAAATTTTTAAGAAAAAGCAAACAGTTTATTTAAAAATGGGCAAAAGACTTGAATAGGCCCTTCACAGAAAAGGATATCCTCATTTCCAGTAAGCATAAGAAAAGTGTTAAACAATATTGCTCATGAAGGAAATGTAAATTAAAATCACAATGGGATAGCATGAGTGAGAAACAGTGAAAGAAATGACAATACCAATGTTGGACAATGATATCAAACAACTCAAATATTATTCATTGCTGGTGGAATTATAAATTTGTTTTGCCACCTTGGAAAACCAGCAATAAGTTTGACAATTAAGTCCTTTTTTTTTGGAGACAGAGCCTCAAGCTGTCACTGTGGATAGAGTGCTATGGCATCACAGCTCACAGCAACCTCCAAATCCTGGGCTCAAGTGAGTCTCTTGCCTCCTTCTCCCAAGTAACTGGGACTACAGGTGCCCGCCACAATGCCCGGCCATTTTTTGGTTGCAGCTGTCATTGTTGTTTGGCGGGCCCAGGCTGGATTTGAACCCGCCAACTCAGGTGTACTTGGCTGGCGCCTTAGCCCATTGAGCCACAGGCCCTGAGCCGACAATTAAGTTCTTAAACTTGCCATCATGTGCTTACATTGGCAGCACTGTACAAACAACTCAGTAAGATTTCATAACCTGGGTGTATCAGTGTCCCACAGTTGTGTTCGTGGCAATGTGTGGTAGTGCCTTGCTGAGAGGTGTTCATTATTGTGTGTTTTTGTGTACTGTCATGAGAATGGCAGAACTTTAATTAGAGCAATGAACAAAAATTAAATTTTTTGTTAAACTTGGCAAGAGTGAAAGTGAAATCAGGGACATGTTAGTCCAAGGTTATGGAGATAATGCCATGAAGAAAATGGTGGTGAATAAATGAATTAAACATTTTTTTGAAGGGAGAAAAAGCACCTCTGATAAAGAAAAGTCAGGTTAGGAACAAGCTAAACATTGACAGAGAAATAGGAAAATTGTCTTTTTTTTTGAGAAAGACTCTCAATAGAGTGCAGTGGCGTCACAGCTCACAAAAACCTCAAACTCTTGGGCTGAAGCAATTCTGTTGCCTCAGCTTCCCAAGTACCTGGGACTACAGGCGCCTGCCACAACACCTGGCTATTTTTTGGTTGTAGTTGTCATTGTTGTTTGGCAGGCTCAGGCCAGGTTTGAACCCACCAGCTCCAGTATACATGGCTGGCACCCTAGCTGCTGAGCTACAGGCATCAAGCCAAAACAGGAAAATCTTAACTGAAAACCTTGGCCAACAACTCATGGCTGTTTCATTAGGAGAGTGTACCAGCTCACATGGCACTGTTTCTGGGGTAATTTTTAGCTAGTAAATAAATAACTGTATCAAACACCCTCTCTACTCACCTGACCTGGCCCTCAGGGACTATTCTCTTTACCCAAAGGTAAAGGAAATATTGAAAGAGAGACATTTTGATGACTTTTTTTTAGGATATCAAGGGTAATATGATGACAGCTTTGATGGCCATTCCAGAAAAAGAGGTCCAAAATAGCTTTAAAGGGTCTACTGGGCTGTAGAATCAATGCATAGCTTCCCATGAGTAGTTAGTCAAAAGGTGACCATAATGATATTCAGCAATGAGGTATGTAGCACTTCTTCTAGGATGAATTTTTGAACTTAATCATCAGGCCTCAAATACCTTAAATCCCAGCATTGCCACTCCTTGGTAGGACATATCCAAGAGAAAATAGTGCATGTGCCTATAATAAAATTGTGCATGAATAATCTTAACAATTTTATTCATTATAGGCAAAAACTGGACATAATTCAAATGCTCATTAACAGAAGAATAGTCAATAAATTGCAGATAAATTCATATAGTGAAACATATTACATAGGAATGAAAAAGAACAGACTAATTAATACATATCACAACACAGGTGAAGCCTCAGAATTATAATGTTGAATAAAAGGAAGCAGACACAGAAGAGTATATTTTGTGTGAGTCCATTTATATGGAGTTCAAAAATAAATAGAATCAGCCAGGCATGGTGGCTCACGCCTATAATCCTAGCACTCTAGAAGGCTAGGTAGATTGCTTGAGCTCAGGAGTTTGAGACCAGCCTGAACAAAAGCGAGACCTTGTCTCTACTAAAAAAAAAATAGAAAACAAATAGCTGGGTATTAGACACCCTGTAGTTAGACACCTGTAGTCCCAGCTACTTGGGAGGGTGAGGCCGGAGGATCACTTGAGCCCAGGAGTTTGAGATTGCTGTGAGCTATAATGCCCCAGCACTCTTCCCAGGGCAATGGAATGAGACACTGTCTCAAAAATTTAAATAAATAAATAAATAAACAGAACTAATCAAGGGTGATGGATGTCAGGCTAGTGATCTTCAGCAGATTTCAAGGTCATGACTGGGAAGGGGCACAGAGAAACCCTCCGGAGAGAAGGAAATGTTCTATCTCTCATTCAGGTTGGTGGTTACATGTAGGTTAAAATCTACCGAGCTGTACACTTAAGGCTAGTGCATACAACTGAATGTAAGTTACTTCTCAAGAAAAAATGAAATAATTGAGAGAGACTACGCATCTTAAGAGAAGTTTTGTAAGGACTTAAGTGTATGTCTATTCCCTCTTTACAGATCAGGTAGAATGCTTAACTCCTCTGAGCCTCAGTTGTTCATGTAAGTAGAGATAATATCTACCTCATTTGTATTAATTTGGTGATAAGGTGTATAAAATGTGGCAGTTAACTGCTCTGTTCCTTAGTTTTCCCATCTACAGAATGGGTGTAAAAATAGGAAAGACCTCATGTGAGAAGTTACCTTAGAGCCAATCTATGCCAAGCACTTAGAATAGTGTCTCACACAGGAAACTCTCAGTACGAGCTGATGTAGCATCTTTCCTGCTATTACTGATGCTATGAATATGGACTAGATTAACGGCAGAGCCCCAGTCAGCCTCTGGAGGAGTCGATGTATAGTGGAAGCCAAGAAGATGGGATTTATGGCCCACGGTCCCTGTGACAGGGCTGAGATGTTTTTTGAGTCCCTGCCCTGGTTTCTTCCCTAAATAAAAAGGAAGAATCCAAGGAAGTATTAATTCTGCATTTGTTTTTATGTGTCGGCCAGTAGCATTTCTGTGTTTAGGAAGCATGAGGCAGCCTCAAGGAAGGAAAGGAACCACCCCAAAGTGGTGCTTAGACTACTACTTCTATGTTCTCCTTTATACGCCACGTTTTCTTTTAAACGTTTAGGCATATTAAGGCCTACTGTCCCCATTTCAATACTGAGAGAACTGGAAAAGAAGGTGTCTAAGTGAGTCCCCTGAGGTCACACAGCTAGTAAGTGGGGGAAGCCGGAAACGGCAGGCAGCCCTCTGCTTGCTGAATCTACTTTCCTGCCCTCTGCGCCGTGCTGCCTCCTCCAATTGGCTCTGGTTTGACTGAAACTTGTCTCAGTCGGAAATCACTCCCTGAAGCACGTGGCCTTCCCTGTTCTGCACCTCCCCTCTCTCAAGATTGAAGCAGCCAAAGCAGCCTTAGTGTGCCAGGTCTTCACAAGAGCAGGGTTTGCTGCCCCAAATGGTACTTGGCTTTGTCTGCGTCCCCATCAGCTTGCAAAGCTGCCTCTATCAGGGCTGACTCCCCCAGAGCGTGCTATGGTGACTTTTTCTCCCCGACAGGGGCGGGAGGTGGGAATGTTCCGGATCAACCCAGAAGTACCAAGTTACATTTTTCAAGATGACGATCCCATCCTCCAGCTCCCACTTCATACCCCCAGCCTCATCTTTAGGCTTGCAAGCCCAACATGCCCTTTTTTCTGGAGCGTAATGATTTATAACCTCTTGGGTGGCCTGCAAGTGCCACAAGCGGGTCTGTCAGGACGGGTATAAGTAGGAAAGAAGCCCTCAAGCTCTGTAGGCTGCAGGGTCCTGTTCATTCACAAATGTCAGTCTCTGTGCAATCTTACTGAAGTGAAGAAAAAGCGGAAGATGTGGGTCCTGTGGCAAACTGGGGGAAGAAGGGACTGATATTAATTACAGAGTAAAAACTTCCCTAAAATTGCTAGATTTAGAGAGTTCTTTTGAAGAGCCTTGTCCCAAGAAAGCATTCCAAAGTAGAACCATGTAGTCACGTGTCAGTAGACAGGAGAATAAAATTATCTTCTCTCTCTTCCTCCCCCTTCTCTGTCCCTGGCCATCCTCCCCACTGCTCCTCCCCTGTTGTCTAACCCTGGTTTCTCTGGAGCTCACTTAAACCTTCAGAAATGTGTTTGTCTGGGGTTAGAGGGTGCTGCCTTCAGTATAATAGATTTACTGTAGCAAGCAAACTTCATAGTATGAAACGCAGCTCCTGAGTTTCCAAGGCCAGGTGCCAGCGCTCTCAGCAGACCCTCCTTTTGTGTGTGTTCTGTTATGCTGTTAAGGCCCCCAGCTGATATCCTTTGCAATCCAATAAAGGGGGCTGGGGGTGTTAAAGCACACCAGCCAGCTGCCTGTCACCACAGGGAAGTGTGCTCTTTCCAGACCCAAATTTATGTCCATCCCCCATAAACTTTATACTGCGCCATGCCGCCATTAGAAATGATTTACTCTCGAGGTGCTGGATCACAGGACCCAGGCCTTAGGGAGATTCGTGCTAACCCTGCTGGCTTCACATAAAGAAACCACCCCAAGGTCAGAGCAGTTCTCCAGAGGGCTTTGAATTGCAGAGGTAGGAGTGGTAGCTTCTCCCCAGGCAAGGTCTCAGAGGTGTCTTCTGGTTGGCTTTAAGCCTGACAGCCATAACATCAGAGGAGGCTACAGAGGTAAAACTTTGTTAGCTTGGCAGGTGGAAGAAAACCTATGTGCAATATCTTTTCTTTGTCATCCAGACATATCAAAAGGAAGTCCATTAATATTGGGAGGTTTGTCTGAAAGAGAAAAGGGGGGATGTGTGTGTGTTTATGTAATATAAATATATGTATTTAAATATGGAAAATAATGCATTTTGCTAAGAATTTATTGAGGCAACTAAGTCTGTTTCTGCTCATCAGTGAATAACAGAGCATCTAGTCCAGGCCCTGGGAGTTCTTCCACTGATTGCACAGTGTGGACCAGGAATGGAGCTGCCTGATGCAGGTAAGGCTGAGCTTTGGCCAGGAAAGTCATCCCTTCTTTCACCAAGATAGGTTCACTAGTGCATTCTGTGCCTCCCTGTCAGTCTTTTTATACAAATGACTACTTCCTAGAATTGAGAAAAGGACCTGCCCTGACATTCACCTTCAGGGTGTCTTTGTTTAATAAAGGAAGCTAGTAGCCATGCTTTGCCCGTCCCACTGGGTCATGGATATTTACCTGGGTCCTCAGACTTCCTGTACTAATGACTCAAAGAACCAAAGAGAATATAGGATTTAGCTTCTGCATTTTGACAAACTCAAATTAAAGAAATATCCATCTATCTCTGGGCTATTTAAGTTTAAGAATGTCATTGTCCTAGGGTTCTTAATTTACCAAGTGTATCAGTCAGTGTAAGTAATACTAGCTGCAGTAACAAAAATCCCAGAAATATCAGAAGCTTCATACAATTTAGTCACACTCTGATCCAATGTGGTTGAGCAGCTCTCCTGAGTGTCTCTCCTCTCAGCCATGACTCAGGCTCTTTCTAACTGACAAGACCACCATCCCCTAGACTGAGCTTCTTTGGAGCCCTCTCTAGGATCCACTGTCTTCAACTGACCATTGGTGAACTGATGGTCTAATGGGATGTTTCAGGGGCCAGACCTAGAAATGGCATTTATTACTCCTCACATTCTATTGACCAAAACTTGTTGCATGCTCCACCTAAAAGTAAAGAGTCTGGGGAATGTTGTCTCCTTGTGTGTTTGAAAGCAGAAATGGAATTGGTGAGAATCTAGTCTGTCTAGACACATCTAGGAATGGAGGCAAACCTGAACTAAGAGTTTAAAGCCTGATAGCATTTCTGTCCTGCCTTGAAGCAACATTTAATAATCCAAATCAATCCCAATATACATTTTTGTCACCTACATAATCTGATTTATGGACCATTAGAAACCTGTCCTGCACCACAATACCTTCTGTAGTCTACCTATTCTGGAACTTTGCCATTAGAAATTCATCCTATTGGGTTAAACGATGACTTGGTCTTTTCTTTCTCCTTTAAAATGTGCAACATTTATCAATTTGCTGCCTCTCAACTCTCAATTCACCCTTCATTGCATGCTGTACGAAAATGGACCTGTGCCCCTATATACACACACACACACACACACACACATATATAGTGCAGCTAGCACAATGTTAAACTTATAGGTAGAGGGCACTGGAGAGTCACTGGAGGAAGAAGGGGTTTCTATCCTAATTCCATAATGCTTGCTTGGCATATACCTACAGCATACTAGTGCCCAGCTCCTATAAGGCTTAGTGGACAGCAACACTCAATCATCATCCCTTACTGAGTCTTGGTTTTGTAGCACAATGCATCTCCCTGTGATCAGCTTTTCCTGATACTCTAAAGGGAAAATTTCCAGCAAGTTTCACTAGTATAGATGACATCTTGGAATCTTCTCTGTTTTCCATTGTGCCACAACTGAGCCCTCTTCAACAAGGTCTGGATCTCAGTCCTGGGGGGCTCTCCCTCAGCATCTGTCTCGGCCTTAAGGGTAGTGGCTGTTCCTCATGTCTTCCATTCCAATATTCTTCAGAATTCTTTTTACTTCTTACTAACCAATTCTTTGTTACTTTAATCCCCAGTTATAATAAATAATTCTTTATATTATACTTTCCCTGTTTAAACTACTGTGTAGTTTCTTTCTCTTGTATCTACACTGATATAGAATGCAAATGTCCTTGGGGTAAAATTCACAGAAAGTCAACGACACTTTAGTGTAAAATAGTTTTTTTTGTTTTCCTGGCACCTAGAAAGTTGTGGGTGCTTTGGAGCTGAGCGAGGGGATAGTAAGAAGAAAGACTCAGTAAGGGATGATGAAAAAATCCTAATAACAAATTCTGCATTTTTCACAATTTCGCCATGAGCTGACTATAGCTGTTAAGTGTTATTCTTTACTTCCTGCAAAATGTCTTTGGCTCCCCAGGGTTAGCCTAACAGTGCCAGAAATAGAATGAAAGCACTAGTTTTTCTGGTGAAGCAGCAACTATTGTACTTTGATAAGATCAGTACATTCCCCCTGCCCCTTTGTTGTTTTGTTTCTTAATCACACATAAAAGTGTGTTGCCATATAAAACATAAAGAGGACAGCCCTGGACATTTTTATTTCACTGAACAGAGCTGGGCTACTCCCTGGGTGTACATTATCACCTTCAGGCTGCACGGAAAACATGAATCAAAACCACGAGGATCATCAAATAATGAAATGGCTCGGTTCAAGAAAGGCTATTGTTCCCTTTCTCCAGAGGTTGTTAAAAATAGGACTGTAGCTCACCTCTTAGGTTAGTGTAAGTGTGGTCTTAATTAAAAACTGGAGTAGGAACAAGGCAACAAAGGTCTCTTCCAACTTAAAAGAAATATTTTATATCAAAGCAATACATGATGAAAACAATAAATGATACAAGAGGACCTATTTAGAAAATCAACTGTCCTCTCTCTTCCCTTCCTTTTCACACAGTCCAACAATTTCCTATTTCTCAATTATTTTCACCTTGTGGGTTTATACCTTTTAGAAATGTCTTTACTATCATCTATTGCATTCTTGGAAGGGAATGGGAGAAACCTACGTGCCCAGTCCACCATCTTGAAAAGTAAGCTTTCCTCTCAACATTGATTCATAGTCTCCTTGGGTAAGAACACAAGTAACAGAATTCAGTATTCTGAAAATACTGCTCCCTAAGCCAACGTGCGTATAGATGTGCCATGTAAGCCTGTTATGGAAACATGCTTCTTCAATGCAGTTCCAGTCTCTCTCTCTCCTGCTGGTCAGTTAGAGCCAGAACCTTCTTGTCATCTGTCTGGTGCCCTTTGGACAAACTTTACCTTGAACATCTATACATTTTTTAAACCTTTGATAGAAGCCAACTCTTACAATAAGCAGATTGTAATATTATACAATAGCAGTATGGCAGGTATTGTCATGGCTACAGCCTCGAAGTGCTTTGTCCTGCCAAGGGGCTGAAGTGTGGCGCCAGCAAAATGTGTCCTTCCACCCTCCTGAAGGTGGTTACCCCATCTCGCAAGCACTAGCTCCTGGCTAGGACCCCACCTCTGCCCTTACTGAGAGAAAAATGGAAGAATGGGAGGTACCCGAAAGAAAGAAATTAGGCTAAGCTGTTCTTTATCCAATCTACCGCTAGTTAATCCGTCTAAACTTCACTTCATCCCAAATTCCACGTCTCCCCAATCTCTACAGCACCGCAGAAGGCCCTTCCTGACAGGCCACAGGAAGCCAGGGCGAGGGACAGCGATAATTAGGCAGCAGCAGCATAGGTAAACTCATGTAATCTCATGGCCGTTAGTCTACGATCTTTGTTATAAAGAATTGTTTTAAAGGGAAGTAAGTAGAAAACAATCATAAAAAGCACTTTTCTCTGGGTTGTTGTTAGTGACAGGGAAAGAGCTGGGACATCTACTTTAAAAAAAAAAATGCCATGAAAGCTCCTTAGCACATAATACGTTTTAGAAATCAGAGCCAGAATCCAAAAGCATTAAAAAAAAAAAAAAGCAAGTGAAAATGCTTATAATCATCGTATTTTAAATGCCTTATTTCCTGCCAATCTTATATCCGTTCTCAGAGAAGCGAAAGTTACCCATTCTGCCAACGCCTTTGTCAGCTGCCAGCTGTTACTTCCCTAGAAAAAGGGTCAGAAGGCTGCTGGTAGCTAATAGCCAGCCAGAAGCTGCAAGTGAGAACCATCCCTCGTGGGCTTTAGCTACTGGCTGACTGTCAGCTGAGAGCTACAAGTTCTGGTTTGATAAAAGCCAGCTATAGATTTCAAACCTTCTTTTTTTCTTTTTCCATTTGTGCTCTGAAATTGTCATGCACTCCAAATGGAACTCCATGAGCACGCGGGCCTTTGTTCTGCCTTGTCAGGCGCCAGTAGTTAGAGTCCCCTCCAGACAGTCCCTTTGTAGGGTGGGGGAGTGGGGTGAGGTGAAGCGAGGTGAGGACGGAAGAGCGGGCCAGGGGCTGGAGAAGCCACGTGATGCTGGCTGGCACCTGTGCAGCCCTGACGAGGCTGAACACAGCAGAGTGTTTCATGCTCAGGCAAGAGACACACTCAGACTCTTTGGTTTGTTTCTGTGGATGTGCTTATAAGTTAGAATTGGAATTTATTGACGGAAGCCCCCTGAAATGAACTGAGTCACCAGCTCCATAAGCCAGGCATGAAGCCCACATTTTAAACAGCCTCTGGGTTCCCCACTATTCCCACACACCAGCTATCAAGAATTACCTTTTCTGAGCCATGGTGTGGGACCCAGAGATCTCTAGATTTCAGGGATCAGGGGAGAGGAGAAGGGCAGCGGGAACCTGTAGACGGGTATGCTTTAAATTCAGATGCTGAGGGGCTGCCGTGTGCAATGCATCAACAGTGGAAGATAAACACCCAGCAGAATCCGGCTCTGCGTTAAGGCGAATGCACAATAAATTTCAACTGGTTAAATTAATCGCTTGCTGCTTGTTGTGAATATTAATCCCAGGGAGGGAACTGGCTTCTACGCAGGCCATCAAAAGACAGTTGAAAACTGAAAATAGCAAAACATTTGGGAGGGTTTACCTGTGAGCCAAGTGTTGGTGCTGAATCCCGAAGAGAAGCAGAATCTAAAAACAACCCTCCTGCTTCAGAGGCACAGCTGCACTGTCACAACCCTCACCTTCACCTGTCCCCTCCAGGGCTCTCCAGGGATATGTAAGGAGAAGGGTCTTGCCTGAGGGCGTAGAAAATGAAAAGAGCCAAGGCTCCTAATTTGGGTTTTTGTTTTAACTGTGATAAAATATATGTAACATGAAACTTACCATTTTAATCATTTCCAAGTGTACAATTCAATAGTGTTAAGGACATCCACAATGTTGTACAACCATTATCACTATCCATCTTCAGAAATTTTTCATCATTCCAAACTGAAGCTCCCTGGCCCGGTGCCTGTAGCAAAGTGGTTATGGCACCAGCCACATTCACCAAGAGCGACAGGTTCAAACTCGGCCCAGGCCAGCTAAACAATAAGGACAACTGCAGCAAAAAATAGCCAGCTGTTGGGCGGTGCCTGTGGCTCAAAGGAGTAGGGTGCCAGCCCCATATGCCGGAGGTGGTGGGTTCAAACCCAGCCCCAGATAAAAACTGAAAAAAAAAAAAAATAGCCAGGCATTGCTGTGGGCGCCCATAGTCCCTGCTACTTGGGAGACTGAGACAAGAGAATCACGTAAGCCCAAGAGTTTGAGGTTGCTGTGCGCTGTGACAACCCAGCACTCTACTAAGGGCCACACAATGAGACTCTGTCTCAAAAAAAAAAATAAAAAAAAAACCTGAAACTCCCCATTTCCCTCTCCTGCGGCCCCTGAAAAGTCTCTATTCCACCTCCTGTCTTCAGGAATTTGACCGTTCCAGGTATCCCGTAAAACTGGAATCATACAAACATATGTCCTTTTGTGTCTGGCTTATTTCACTTAGCATAATGTCGTAAAGGTTCATCCTTGTTGCAGGATGCGTCGTAACTTTATTCCTTTTTAAGGCTGAATGATACCCCATTGTTCCACCATCAATCGACATTTGGGTTGTTTCCATCTTTCAGCTATTATGAACGGTGCTGCTATAAATATGGGTGTACAAATATGTGTTCAAGTCTCTTCTTTCAATTCTTTTGGATATATACCCAAAGCTGGTATTGCTGAATCATATGATAATTGTGCTTAACATTTTTAAAAATTAATTTTTTCTTTTTTGAGACAGAATTTCACTCTGTTGCTCTCGGTAGAGTGCCATGGCATCATAGCTCTTATCAACCCCAAACTCTTAGGCTCAAGAGATCTTCTTGCCTCAGGCTCCCAAGTAGCTGGGACTACAGGTACCTGCTGCAAAACCCAGTTAGTTTTTCTATTTTTAGTAGACACTGGGTCTCGCTCTTGCTCAGGCTGAGCAAACTTCTGAGTTCAGACGATCCTCTCACCTCAGCCTCCCAGAATGCTAGAATTATAGTTGTGAGCCACCACACCCGGCCTGTTTCTTAATTTTTTAGTATTCCTAAAATTTCTGATGTTAGCAGAAAGAAAAAAATCATTACAGAAAGATAAAATGATGGCTTCCTTTGTTATTTAGAAAATAGTATTGATTTCAGTGGCAAAGGGCTGCGTATGGAACGACCTTGCTGGGATATGATTGCCTGTGAAAGATGAGATCCCTACCAATAGGCAGGAAGAAGAGCCAGCCATGAAGGAAAGCGATGAGATGGTGCTGTCTGGTAAAGTGGCAAGATTTTTGCGCCTGTGGTGCTGAGACACAGGTCTAGGGCCCTGAAAGGACGGAGAGAAGAGGTCTCTGGAGAGAGAGGACACCACTGAGATCCAGGGACCCTAAGATGAAAGGTGGCCAGTGAGCTATATTAACCACAGCAGATATGGCCAGTGAAGTTAGAATGTCCTGTGGTCAATTTCAAATTATTTACTCAGTCTGCTAAGTCTGTAGCACCCCTGTATTGTCCCTAAACCTTCAGCTAAAATCTATTATGTGCAACAGAGTTGTGATAGTGACTCTTTGGGCAAAAAGGGAAAATGAGAGGAACAGAGAGGTGAGGAAGGGGGAAATGAGCATCCCTCACATTCAATGGGAACAGGAATTCAGGGTTCAGGGTGGCTGAGGGGCATTTCAAAAATCCTGTAGGATGCTGGGTGCAGTAGCTCACACCTGAAATCCCAGCACTTCGGGAGGCTGAGGCAGCAGATTCACTTAGGAATTTGAGACCAGCCTGAGCAATATAGTGGGATCCCCAACTTCACAGAAAATAGAAAAATTAGCTGGGCATAATAATATATGCATATAGTCCCAGCTACTCTGATGCTGGAGACAGGAGAATCACTTGAGCCCAAGAAGTTCAAGGTTGTGGTAAGCTCTGATCTCACCATTGCGCTCCAACCTGGGCAATTAACAACAAAAAAATTCCTACAGGAAATGAGTTGGGGATTGCAACCACTTGGGGCTTTCCAGCTTGTCCTGCAAGTACCATGCCTTTGCACAGGAAAATGGGAGCCACTGGCTGCAGCATCTGACTGGAGGGGCCCCAGGGTCATATGCCAGGCAGGAAACCCTGCTCAGTGGATGTCCCCACAGGCCCCTAAGCAAGGTTCACCCTGTCCGTAACACACAGCCTCTGAAACACAACTCTGTGAGTTGCAGGAAGCTGGGGGACACCCAGACAACTTAGGTTGGACCTAACTTCCTATCACTGTGAGCGACATCCCCAAACGAATCTCTCCTGGGCAGGCCAGTCCTGAGTGAGCAGAGCAGGGACTGGCCTTAGAATGTGACCTCACTCCGACAGAACCACCCCTCACTGTGACAGAATCGTGCCCAGTGCTGCCACCTCAGCTAGGCCACTGACTCTGGCATCAGGTAGTATCACCTCTGTCCTGGTATCCATCTATATAAGCACAGGGGAGGTGTCTTTCACTCAAGACTTTAAGCAATAAAAGATTCACTTGTGGCGACTGAACCCACATTCTGTAGGAAGAATTGGGGATAATTTCATTAGTTGTAATTACACTTTTACACAGCAGTGAAATATTCACTGTCATTTAGCTCTGAGATGAACCCTGTGTTTCTCTTTGTTCTTTTAAACTCTCATCCTATGTGACTAAAGGATCAGTCAGTAGCTCCCGGGGTCTGGCCCCCTTCTGCACATCCCACCCCACAGGGGCTGGTTGTTCACCCTCCCAAATGGGCCATCAGCACTAAGGCTCAGGCTTTGCCGGTGTAATAAGAAAGGAAAACAATCGATACAAAAAAAGAAAATAAAGCAAAGTAGTTGTGGATCTAAATTCCAGAGATGCAGGGGGAATGGACGGGGGAAGCAGAGGGAAATGATTGATTAGGAAAACACCAGTTTGGTTATGAAAGGCGAGCCTGCCTTTCACACAGCCCAAAGCATGGTGTAGTCTGGAAAGAGAACTGAAAGTGAAATGTATGAAGAGCAATTCACAGGAATTTGGGGATTTTCCCCAGCTTTCATGGGACCCTAGTGTCCCATGACCTAGGTAGGGTGAAGGGAGTCAGAGTAGGCTGCAAAAAAATGCCTGAGGCCAGGGCTTAGGATAAATTAAAGGTAACTCCAGTGAGAAATTCCCCATGACTGGCACAGCCGAGCATCCTCAGAATAGCAAACAGTACCACTTTTGGGCCTCACTCACTTTAGACCCGTACTACTCAGATTGTGGCCCACAGATCAGCAACGTCAGTAACACCCAAGAGTTAGTAAGAAATGCAGAATCAGCCTGGTGCAGTGCTCACGCCTGTAATCCTAGCACTCTGGGAGGTGGAGGCAGGTGGACTACTTGAACTCAGGAGTTTGAGACCAGCCTGAGCAAGAGTGAGACCACCCCCCTTCCCTATCTCTACTAAAAATACAAAAATTGGCTGAGCATTGTGGCAGACACCTGGAGTCCCAGCTACTCCAGAGGCTGAGGCAGGAGGACTGCTTGAGTGCAAGAGTTGGAGGTTGCTGTGAGCTATGCCACGGCATTCTACCAAGGGTGACAGAGTGAGACTCTGTCTCCAAAAAAACAAAGAAACACAGAATCCCAGGCCTCCCCCCTAGCCTTACAAAACCAGAATCTGTCATTTAAAAGATCCCCTGGCAATTTATACGCACACTGGAATTTGAGAAGAGATGAGTAAAGCACTGCTCTGCAACTGTGGCTGTGCATTGAAATTTCCTGGGAGACTTCAAAACACCAATTTTCCAAATGCCAGAGCTCTCGGGTGATTCTACTACACATATGTAGCAAAATCTGAGAACGTTTCTCTGGCTACGCCCCTGTGCATGGGGTGAGATATCCATGGGGCACTGGTAAATCAGCTCTCCCCAAGAAAAAATCAGATTTGTAGGGTTTGCCAATTTCTGTAAGGTAAATATTCCCACCAATGCTGATGTCAAGCTACCGATGTGATGTCATTAAAAGTAGGGTTAGAAAGACATGTGCAGAGTTGGCTCTCAAGAGCCTGTGCTAGCCAGCAGCACCGTGTGGGCCCAATGGGTGTGTCTGCCTCAGCCTCTCCCCTCCTTCAGGACCCTGAGATTACTGGATCCTACATGGGCCCCTTCCCACGGGTGCAGCCCAGAATTTAAACATGGGCCAAAGTGTTCACACAGGAGGTCTCTCATTGCTGGCTGCAGCTGGTGTTAGGAAGTGAGTGGAGGAGAAGGTGGGGGTTGGGGTCTCCATTTGTACTCTCGCCCCATCCCTGTAATGTAGGAGGAGGCCTGCAGAACAGTGAGGCCCCTCTGAATTTTCCACTCTTTCCTGGGTACTGCTATGGCTGGTGACTCTTTGTTATTGCCAAACGCCTCTAATCCTTAAGAAAAGTTTTACATGTCAGCCCGGCTGAGTGCTTTTGGGGGAATAAAGGAGGGGCAGAATGCTCTTGCGTTGGGTGAGGGAAGGGGAGACAGGACAGCAGATGCCAGAGGCAAAGAGATACAAAGGGATCAAGAACTTAAACGGGGCCAGGCTCAGGGGCTCACGCCTGTAATCCTAGAACTCCGGGAGGCCAAGGATTGCCTAAACTCAGGAGTTCAACATCAGCATGAGCAAGAATGAAGCCACCCCCACCCCAATCTCTACTAAAAATAGACAGTTTAGCCGACCTTGTGGCGAGCACCTGTAGTCTCGGGTACCAGGAAGGCTGGAGCTAGAGGATCGCTTGAGCCCAAGAGTTTGAGATTGCTGTGAGCTATGATGACCACAGAGCAAGGCTGTCTCAAAAAAAAAAAAAAAAATCGAACAAAAAAACTTAAGTAGGAATAACCATGAGAATATAACCCAACCCCTACCTCCCAGGATCCCTCAGAAATGCTGGCCAGGCTGCTGGACTTCCCACAGGAAATGGGAGACAGGCTTGAGGCATTTTATTTGTTTGTTGAAGGAAGGGTGAGCCCTAGAGGCTGGAGGATTCAGGCAAATAGCCCAGACCCTGGAGTTAGACTGCATGAGTTAAAATCCGAGCTCCCTACTTGTAGACCTGTGATCTTGGGCAAGCTGCTTAAGCTTCTGCCTCCTACTCCATATCTGCCTCCTAAGCCTGGGGAGAATGTCACAGGAGCCACTGTGTGCTTGGACAGCAGAGAGTTGCCAGATCTGGGTCAAGATATGGACAAGGAGGGCAAAGGGCCCAGTGGCAGTTACCATCAGGAGGTCTGAAGGAGGCGGGACAGAACAACAGCCCCCTCTATGAGAGGAGCATCTAGGGAGGCTGATACCCTGGGGACACCAGGACCTCTGGAGAGACTGGATGGATGAAAAGGCATTTGAGACAAACATCACCCCCTTTCCAGGTGTTGTTAGCAACAGCCTCTCACTCCTGTAAGCTGTGAGCTATGATGCCACGGCACTCTATCCAGGGTGACAGCTTGAGGCTCTGTCTCAAAAAAAAAAAAAATTAAATTAAAAAAATTAAAAGTGTGAGAGCTTGAGTCCCACCAATAATTCCCAGAAATTAAGCCCTCTCAAAAGGGCAGAGTGTGGCGTGTGTGTGTGTGTGTGTGTGTGTGTATAGGTAGACAGGGTGTCCCATGGGATGGCAGAGTGTCATGGCTCCAGGTTCCTCATCAGCCTTGGAAGCTAGTCAGAAGCAGGCTCCTTTTTGCTTATATGTTCACAACTTGGAACCGGCTCATCTTCAGGAAGTCCCAGACTATATAGTTCCTCCACTAGTCTAGCTTACCTCCCCACAGAGGGCATACCCTCCCTCCAGACTCCTGGCCCAATCTCAGAGGCCCCAAGATCTGTTTTAGCCCTTAAATTTTTCCTATGGTTGAGCTCTTCCAAGGATAACTAATAACAGAAATGCCCACAATCATCAAAGAAAAGCTATCTCCTCCATGTAGTAGCAAGCAGGGGAAAGGGTCAGATGTCATCTTAAGGGCAGTGTCTGTGGCTCAAGGAGTAGGCACCCACATACTGGGGGTGGTGGGTTCAAGCCCAGCCCCATGGCCAAAACTGTCCCCCCCCCAAAAAAAGATGTCATCTTGGGAAAATCCTAATAAGACAGTCAAATCAGAGTCAAATAAGAGTTTTGAATAATATTAACATAACATATGTAGTACATAGGTTCTGGTGTTTTCAAAGACCCAGACTCCTTCCATCTTGTTGCTCCATCAGCCCTGGGGTATTGCTGTCAAATGCATAGTCCCAAACAGCTTACCATCACCACCACTATGTCCACATTCTAACCAATGAGTAGGGAGAGGGAGAAGAGGAAGCCATGCCCCTTTGCACACATCATTTCTCATATCTCATTGATCAGAATTTAGCCATGTGGCCACACCTACCTGCAGGGAAGGCTGGGTAATACAGTCTCTATAGTGGGGAGCTATTTGCCTAACTAAAAATTCTATTACTGTGGCAGAAGAGAATAGATATGAATGTTCTTTGTTTTTCTTTCTTTCTTTTTCTTTAGAGAGATGGAATCTCTCTCTTGCTCAGGCTGGTCTTGAACTCCTGAGTTCAAGCGATCCTCCAGCCTCATCCTCCTAGAGTGGCAGGATTATAGGCAAGAGTCACTGCACCTGGACACTTTCTTTTCTTTTCTTTTTTAAAGATGGGAGATATGAAGATTCAATTCTCAGCCTCTATTGTAGATATCAGCAACCCAGACTAGGTTGAGCTGCACCAAGCTTGGTCCAGCTCCTGACAGTCTCCGGGGGGAAGGTGAAGAGCGAGTCACCTCCTCTATCCTGGCAGCCAAAGTGAGCATTCAGAAGGGGTGCAGTTGTCATGCTCTGTCACCATGTTCAGCGAGCAGCTGCCCAGAAGACAGAGATGCTCAACATGGACCCGAGCCCCTGCCCTCACTGACAGGACAGCACATGGGCTTTGCTTTTCCCCACTAATCAGTGGAATGGAAGCTCATGAGAAAGGGGAGATTAGCTGTGGACAAAACAGGTTTGGGGGGCCTTTTAATTTGTTTTTGTGTCTCATAATCTAAAAATGAAATCTCTCAAGCACATGTGCATGCACACACACACACGGTAAATTTCCTGGCCTTATTGTTTTTCAGATAAAATTCTAAGAAGCCTTTTTTATAGAGAGCATCTTATCTCTGTTTACTCTTACTTCTCTGTGTATTCTGCCAACCAGGCAAGGCTGAAAGGGAAAATATTTTAAATTAATAGGATACATAATTTTTTCTCCTGCCAGGAAGGTGTGCATAGCAGGCGGCAGCCTTAGAGGGTGAGGACAGCTCTGCTTACACCAGAGCTTTCCTGCGGTGTGATGGGTGAAGTGATAGGTCTGTCCCCAGAGCGGAGTGGGGCGCGGGCAGGCAGAAGCCCTCCAGAGGGGCACTTCCATCTGTGTCCCTCCTCAGCCAGATCCTCACATGTGGTTGGAGACTCTGATTTGGAGCTAATTCTCTGACATACAATACACCCTTATGCAATTTTTAGCATAAAAATTCATTTCATTGCTAAATATTCATATGACATGAATATTTTAGTATGATCTACTATTTTGTTGAGTTTTTCCCTTTACAGTATTGAATGGTAAGTGATGCTTGGTATATTAATTGAGTTGTGCATGTATTTGATATTTAGTATAACAGTAGCTGAAATTTATTGAGCACAGGGCCAGACACAGCACACACATCATTTTATCTAATCTCCTTAATAATCTCGAAGAGCTAGTGAGTACAGATGCACAATTTGTGCCTGGCAGAGGAGGGCACAGGGGACTTAGTGAGGCTGAACTCTAACCTGGTCCTCACAACCATGCGGTGTGCTCGGGGGGAGGCTACATCCCCCTGGAGGGAAGGAGAAGTTTCCTTCACCTAAAGGCAGATCCGGAAATGGTATATTTGGAGCCTTGGCCATGTATGAAAGAGACACCTCACTATACCCATTCCACAGAGTAAAAGAAATCGAGGGATTTCTGGGCGTGGCGGCTCACACCTGCAATCCTAGCACTCTGGGAGGCCCAGGTGGGTGGACTGCTTGAGCTCACGAATTCAAGACCAGCCTGAACAAGAGTAAGGCCCTGTCCCTACAAAAAATAAAAAAATTGAGGCAAGAGGATCGCTTGAGCCCAAGAGTTGGAGGTTGCTGTGAGCTATGACGCCATGGCACTCTACCCAGGGTGATAGCTTGAGCCTCTATCTCAAAAAGCAAAAAAATAAAAAGAAATTGAGGGATGAAGAAGTGAAGACATTTCCCCAAGGTCACGCAGCAGGCAGGAGGTTAAAATAGGTACTCAAACCAGCAAGGCTGACTCAGAGCCCAGGTGGTTAGCGCGGATGGTATTGGGGTAGTGCCTGGTGTCCCATTCCCTGCGAATGCTCAGACAGGCATTCACATCCATGTGGTTTGCCTCAGGCTCCATACAGTACACACTGCCAGTGGGTGTTAGAATGCCTCGCTGACAAAGGAATATTGTTCAGATGCCACGCACAGAGATCTCCAGCCAGCACACCCAGATGCTTGGGACAAGAATTTCACAATATTTAACAGGTAGAGAAGAGGCAGTAAGAACTGTCAGAGAAATGACACCCTGAGGAAGTCAATCCTCCTGATTCTTTTTACTAGGATGTACGCAGTGCCAATGACAAACAGGAGTCTGGAGTCTGGAAATCAGGCTGGCTGGAAGGGGAGGGTTTGATGTCAACTCTCCATCCTCCCCCGCCCTTCACTCAGCCCTCACACCCTTGCAGTCCTAAAAGATCAACCTGTCCGTAAAATATAGCTCCCTTCAAACTTTGTGCCTGAAGTTTCCACCGTTTAATGGGTGATTCTTTGGGTGATTGTTGCAGTACCTGCCACCGCCCTCCAATTCCTCCCCACTTGTTCCCTGATGCCTGAAATGCCTTTAATAGGGAACAAAGCCTTTCATTTCATAGAAGGTGATGAGGCTTAACATGCAAGCACCCCTCAGAGAGGCAGCGCGTTGATTTAAATTCACACTGTGTAACTTAGGTATAAATGAGTGATCAGGTGGTTTTTTGTTTGTTTTTTTTTTTTCCTGAGAGCACTTTTGAATGAGAGAAAGGCAGAGAAGAAATAAAGACAGGTTGGAGGAAGGGCAGTTAAGAGAAGGAAAAGGGCACACAAAGGAGAGACTAGGCTGCTCAGGACGACTGTCTCTGGCATCAGCACGCGCCCTTTGTTGCTCCCTGAGTGGGTCCCGTGCTGTGTGGCACAGGGGAAACACGTGGCCTTCCAGGGAGTCAGATCTGGATTTGAAACCCAACTGTGTCGCCCTAGCAAGGTGACTAACCTCTCTGTGCGTGAATTTCTTCTCTGTAGAATGAGAGTTATAAAACCTGCCTTGCAGGGCAGCTTTGGAAGTTTCTTTTTTCTTCTTTAATTGTGGTGTAATACACATAAAATCTACCACCATAACCATCTTTAAGTGTGCAGTTCCATGGCATTTAGTACATCCACATCGTACATCACCGCCATCTGTCTCCAGAAGTCTTTTCATCTTGCAAAACTGGAACTCTGTCCCCTCTGAACAATAGCTCCCCATTTCCCTTTCCCAGCAGCTCCTGGTAACTACTACTCTATTTTCCATCTGCATGATTTTTTTTTTAATTATTATTCTTATGTTTTTAAGACAGAGTCTCACTTTGTTGCCCAGGCAACCTCCAACTCTTGGGCTCAAGCAATTCTCTTGCCTCAGCCTCCCAAGTAGCTGGGACTACAGGTGCCTGCCACAACTCCCAGCTATTTTTAAAGATGGGCTCTCTCTCTAGCTCAGGCTGCTCTTGAACTCACCAGCTCAGGCAATCCACCCACCCCGGCTTCCCAGAGTGCTAGGATTACAGGCATGAGCCACCATGCCCAGCCCATCTGCATGAATTTGATTATTCCAGGTACCGTGCATAAGTGGGTCATACAATATCTGCCCTTTTGTGACTGGCTTGTTTCACTTAACTTAATGTTCTCCAGGTCTATCCATGTTGTAGTATGCATCAGAACTTCATTCCTTCTTAAGGCGGAATGACATGCCATTGTGTGTATAAACCACGTTGTATTTACCCGTTCATCTGTCCATGGACATTTGGGCTGTTTCCACCTCCTGATTATTGTAGATTATACTGCTGTGAACATAAGTGTGCTGACACCTGTTTGAATCTGTGCTTCAATTTGTGTGTGTGTGTATTCAGAAGTGGAATTGCTGGGGCTGCGCCCGTGGCTCAAGAAGTAGGGCGTCAGCCCCATGTACCAGAGGCAGTGGGTTCAAACCTGGCCCCGGGCAAAAACTGCGAAAAGGAAAACTAAGAAGTGGAATTGCTGAATCATCTGGTAATTCTATCCTTAATTTTTTGAGGAACTGCCGTATCATCTTCCCACAGCACCTGTAGCATTTACATCCTCACGAAGAGTGCACATGGGTTCCAGTTGCTCCACATCCTCACCGCTTGTTATTTTCTGGGTTTTTTGTTTTCATACATAGTGACCTAATTTTTAAAGCTATCCACGAACAAATCTGAAAGTCAAACAATTTAATAAATCCAACTGGAGAAAGCTTGGCTACTAACGTAGAACTCTGCTATAGATTTTCATGAAGCGGGTGGGGATTTACTCAATGGGTCCCACAACAAAGCACATTACAGTTTCACTCTGTCCCTGCCACACTACACCACAAAGGCCCTCCCTGCCACATTGCCATGCCTCCTCCACTTCCTCTGGGCCCCAGGCTACTTTGTTGTGGAGTATGATGATTAAATGGTTAATATTAGGTGTCATTAACCATTAGATGAAGGAATACCTAGAAACCTGGCAAAACATTATTTGGGGGTGTGTCTGTGAGGTGTTTCCAGAGTAGATTAGCTTGTTTGTCTTCATGAACTTGGTAGGGAGGACCCAGCCTCTGTGTGGGAGGGTATCACCTTATTTTGGGGGGTCCTAGACAGAACAAAAACAGAGAAAAGGGGAATGTATCGATCTACAGGCAGACACTGGGATACACTTTTCCTCTCCTGTCCTTGAACAGCAATTCCAGGCTCCTTCTAGACTTCAGGAATTACACCACTGGCTTCCCAGGTTCCCAGGCCTTTGGCCTTGGATTGAGAGCTCAACCATCAGTTTCCCTAAGTTCAGAAGACTTCAGGCTTTCATTAAGCCCCACCACTAGCACCCCAGCATCCCAGCTTGCAGACAGCCTGTCGTGGAACTTTTCAGTCTCCACAATCACATAAACCAATCTCCCTGATAAATGCCCTCTCGTATACCTATATCTATATTCTATTGATTCTATCTCTCTAGTACACTGAGAAAATTCTAGAATCTAGCTTACACAAATCCTCCCCTTCTAGATTTTCAACAGGAAGAGAGAGCTGACCCATATCTTGAGTACTCATTATATTTATACAGCAACTGGCACCGTATCAACACAGCACCAGGATGACTGGCACAGTCATAGCCCCACCCTTTTATTATCTACACCTTGTCTTCCTTCTTGAGCATTGTCAACATTTGTGCAAAGAAAGCAAGTTACCTGTGCTCCACCCAAGCCTGCAGGAAAGACAGACTACAACAGGGCAATGGAGGGAGAGGGACGTGAGACAGCTCTGGGCTTGAATCCTTCTCCACAGACTAGCTGTGTGACTATGGAGAGGTTACACAGTGTCTCTGAGCCTCAGATCCTGCAAAGGTGAAGTGAGAATGACAGTACACACAGTACAGACACCTGCAACCTCGCAGGACGGTTTGGAGAATTAGATGTGCTAACAGGCAGTGTAGGGTGGTCCTCAGTGAACAGTCGCCCTCCTGTGATGGCAACGAAGGCTGGATAGGTTCAGCCGAAAGCCAGTGAGCAGCTCCTGGGGGTGGGAGGTGTTTGTGTCCTGACTCCCTGGCATGGCCCTGGCCATTCCTACTTCACTATAACTGCCTGTGCACATTCAGATGGGATTTTTTCATGTCCAGGACACCCTCTTTGAACAGTTTCCATCCTCAGGTTACATTTCAGAAGAGGCCCCAGGCAGAAGCTCCTAAGAAGGAGCCATTAGTTCGTCCCCCACTGCCTGCCTTGTACTCGGGGTAAATTGAGGCAGGAGGAAGGCTCAGTTACCAGCCATTGAAGTCCCACTTCAGCACTTGCTGTTCTGAAGGGGCCTATAGGCCCCACACCCAGGAAAACAGTGGAAAAATTGGAAAAAATGTTCCCCTTCTTCTTCCTGATGGGTTGCATTCCAAAGGTGGTACTTGTCAGAGCATCTTCGAGGCTTTCCCAGTCCATTTAAGGGCATCCAGGGAAGTGAAAACCATTTCCACCCCCTTCCTTGCTCCCCCCCAGCTCCTCCCCTTGCTGTTCATTTCTGTTCCCATCTCCTAACATTGATACCTTTTTCAAGAAATCCTTGTTCCAACTGTCCCCCTGAGAATGCTCTCTTTTCCTACCTTTAAAAAGATGAATGTAATAATAATTTTGAAGCAGAAAGTTCACACCCAAATAAATACTATTTTTAAAAAATAGTATTATTGTTATTATTATTATTATCTGAGATTGAGTCACGTTCTTTCATCCAGGTTGAAGTATAGTGGTGCAACCCAACTCACTGCAGCCTGGACTGCCTGAGCTCAAGTGATCCTCCTGCTTCAGCCTCCTGAGGAGCTGGGACTACAGGAATGCACCACCACACCCGAATACTCATTTTCTTGCCTTTTTTTTTTTTTTTTTTGTACAGAAAGGGTCTCACTATTGCCCACGCTGGTCTCAAACTCCTGGTCTCAAGTGATCCTCCTGAAAGGCGGTCTTACCCTATCAAACTAGAAAGTAAGAGAAATAAACTCACAGCACATAATTTCCCCTCTGAAGAGAAAACTCTCAACAGAACTGCCCCTTTTGTTTTATTTAATTAAAACACCTAACTCGTTACCTCTAAGAGTTCTTTCTTAGCCTTGAAGAGTCTTAAGCAGACAGGAGGGGCGTGAGCTCCCTGCTCCAGCTCTCTGCCTCCATTATAGCCAGCACCAGATTCCAAGGACTCAGATAAGCCAAAAGCAATACCTGCCATCTCTCTGCTAACACTTCTGTTATCTGTCTGCTGAAGGGAGGAGCGGGAAACTATTTTTACCCTTTAAAACACCATCCCTTGCCTATAATCCTAGCACTCACGGAGGCTGAGGCCAGTGGGTTCGAGACCAGCCTGAGCAAGAGTGAGATTCCATCTCTAAAAATAACTGGGTGCCTGTAGTCTCAACCATTAGGGAGGCTGAGGCAAGAGAATTGCTTAAGCCCAAGAGTTTGAGGTTGCCGTAAGCTACAAAGCCACAGCACTTTACCAAGAGCAACAAAGTTAGCCTCTGTCTCAAACATAAATAAATAAATAAACAAACAAAACACCATCCCTGCTTTTCTTCCACTGCCTAGCATTTTCACTCATTTCTCTTTGTGCCATGACCACTCTCTCTCTTCTCTGTCTCTCTCTGGAAAATAAATAAATGTTATGCTTCTTTCTATCCCAATCACTGTGTGAGAATTCTTTCTCCAACCTGCAATGAATACCTAATAAATTTCCACCCTAACACCTCTCACCTGAGACTCCCGAGTAGCTGGGATTATAGGTGTGAGCCACCATGCCCAGTCAACTTTATTCTTTTTAATGAAAATATTCTACGTGTTACTGTGAAAAAAGTAATAAAACAGCCCCTATGGGTGTATCTATAAAAGCCCTCCATTCTCACTTATTTCCCTCCATTGCCTTCCCTTGAAATGACCACCATCTAACAGTCTAGCATACATCCTTCCAGACATTTCTATCCTGCCATTGCACAGACACGCAGTGATTGCCTACAATGGTCTGGCCAGTGTGTTAGGTGCTGGGCCCCAGTGGTGAACAAACACAAAGCTATGTACATATGTGTGTACATGTATCTGTCTCAGATACTGGCAAAAATAAGGTAATATTTTTTCCAGTAAATAATGTCTCAGAGCTTCTTTTCCCAGATTGTTCATAGAAATACATATATAAAAATTTATGATTTTTCCTAGCTATATCATATTCTGTTACGAGGATATACACATACCAAGATGTATATAACCTGCATATGCTATTTTAAAAACAAACCATAATTTCCCAGCTTATAAAACATAGAATAACCTGCTTCCCGTGTCTTGCTTGGGGAGAGCCTGGCACTATCTGGACAGGGAGCCTCTTGGGCTGTCCCCTGCATGAAGGCAGAGAGATAGCCAGCAGAGCAGGCTGAACCTGTGACCTCTTCAATAGGCAGTCAAGTCCAGCACCTGGAGCACAGCGAGCTGGCCCAGGACTCCCAGCTGGCCAGTGGCATGGCCAAGTTCATACTCAGGTCTTTCTGACTGCAAGGCTCCCACTGACACAGCTGCCATCAGCCTCTGCTGCCCTGAAAGGCAACAGTTTTTATATCCGCACACTTATATCCGCACACTCGCAGCTGTGGTGTCACCCTGCCTAAGGCGTCTCCTCCATGCGGTCAAGTCTATGGGCTACTGATTAAACAGTGCGAAAGAAACTGGAGGTTATGGACAATGCAGCCAGAGGAGGATAATGTGTGCGCACGTGTGTGTCTTAAAATCAGCTCCTTTTCCAAGCCTGACAAGGAGACCGTGCGTACCTGTCAGTGCAGGAGCGCGGGGCCGGGAGGCTCCCTCCCTCTCACGGCAGCGAATTTGTAAGTATCTACAGGAGAGAGAAAGAAGCTGTTGCTTTATGTTCCCCCCTTTATCTGTGAGTCTCCTCCTTTGGAGGTGCTAGTGAATAAGGATCTTTTTTTTTTTTTAATTTATTTTTTTTTTGAGACAGAGCCTCAAGCTGTCATCCTGGGTATAATGGTCAAGGTCAAACCCCTTCCCTGAAACAGCCTCTCAGGTGAGCACTCGAAGATAGCACAGAGATACCAGGGGCGGGGACATTCCTCAGCAGCTTCCCAGCTGGGTGGTGAAAACAAAAATGCCGCCTAATTCGTCACTGGCCTTTCCTAGTGAATGAAGGAGGTTTCTGTTTTAAGAAATAAAGTGACTTAGCCGTTGATTCACTGCCCACAGGAAGATTCTGAGCGGAGGCTTCCTAGCCTCTGTAGAAATTTGCATACAGCTTCCACTTCCTGCTTCGGAGCCTGTTCTACGACTTACCTGGAGAGGGAGGCTGAGAACTACCCCAGGTGGAGCGAGCCGACCACCGAGGCCCCGTCTGTCTGTCCCTGGTGGGTCTAAGGTAAGGTGCTCAGAGCTGCCACCTGCCTAGTCTTATTTCTTAACCTCTGACCTATTTTCCCAAACATTCTATGTTTCCTTTACTGAAATGTTCTTTTTTCTCTCCCCACTTTTCACTTGTTCGCCCAGAGACCAGCTTGGGCTGAGAAAATGACAGTTAAGTTTCTGCTGCAAGAGCGTGTTGGGGGTTTAGTATTTCAGGCAGGCAAGTCGAGCCCAGGTTAACTCCTTGAGGACAGGAGGCTCGGTGCACCGGTACAATCCGAGCTGCCTGGGAACCACTGGTTTGGGTATTTAGTGTCCCAGAAAGTTTCGATCAAGAATTCAAGCCCCGTTTTAAGGAGGGAGCCAGAGATGGCAAGGATTAAGTAATTGGCTTCCAGCCTCCCAACCACGTCAGTGGCAGAGTGGGAAGGAGAGCTTCCAAGTTTTCCCAATCCCTGTTTCCGTGCAGGCAAAATAAAAAATAAAAAAATTAACATCACATTCTTGGGCCAGGAAGTTCTGCTGAGCTCTGCCCTGGCTGTGAGCTGCCTCCCCACCCCCTCTCCTACAGCCCTCATCCCTCCCAAGCAGCCCTGACATTCGCTGGCGTTGGACAGTGTCTTTGGGGAAAACAAGAGGGAAAATGCTAGTACTTGATTTTAGAAGCTCATCAAGTTTCATGGGACTTTCAAGTTCAAGATGGTCTCTTAGCTATAATAGGGAGTTTGGTTTTTTTTTTAAGGATGAGAACCTTGGTTTCAAGTTACTCCACTTTTTGTGGTTCTGTGACTTAAGCAATTCATTTTGGCTCCTCAGGCCTGGATTTCTTCATCAGTAAAGTGCATGTGTTGGGGAGCAGGGGGAGACTAACATGATTACGTCTAAATTACCTTCTAGCAAAATAAGGCAGGGTAGTCCCAGAGGGTAACTGTACTGGGTGGTCTTAGAAGACTTGTTTTGTTGACTGATTATTCACACAGAACAATTTTACCTCCCACTACCAGATGGTTAGCCCTTCAAGGAAGAGGACTTTGTTTGTTAATAGTTTTCTATCCCCTAGAACCCAACAAACTACCAAAACCTCATAGGTGCTCAGACTCCTCTGGTGTAAGCTGCTTTGATTTCTGTTTCACTCATCTGCTCTCAAGGCAAAAGGTGAAGCCCCAGTCAGGGCAAAAGGCAGAGAAACCTGGGAAAGGTCTGGGAGCACGTGGCTTTGCGGGAGGGCTGCCTGGAATCGTAGTGTTATGATTGGCTGCAACCAAATAGTAGAAAACCGGGAATTTCTTGAGTTAGTTCATGTCCTATTTGGGTTACCCAGGAAGAATCATCCTGTGCATTGCCTGCCCCCAGCGTCAAGGCAGGCCGGAGAACTGGCAGACAAGCCGGGCTCCAGAAGCCAAGAGTTACTGACTTAGCTGGAGCTGGAAACTCCTCCACCAGTCCCTATGTGGGGGGCCTTTATGGGAGGGGAAACTGTGAAACACATCCTAATCCCATGTAAGGGTGATGACTACGATTAGCACACACATTATTAGATGGCGGACACACTGCATCCTTAACCTTTTCCAAACCACTACTTTTTGGTTTTGTTATTGTTTGGGGGGAGAAGGCCAATTACAATCAATACAGTTCAAACAAGCTCTGGCTGGCTGGTCCAGGCTGATTGGCACTGCTGATCTGTGAGATCTTACGGTCCTAGTGTAGTGCTTTGTCACGTTTTTAGGTGTTTCTATTTCCTTGGGATGAGAGGACAGGAGTTTCAAGATGTTTCGCCTGCAATGAGTTCCTGACTGTATTTTCAAATAACAATGCACCATTCTCTGAAATCAAGTAACTATTGTCCAGATGCCATTGTAGCTTTGATCTTTAAAGGCCTCACTACAGTCTTAGTCTGGAGCTGCAGCTACACATAGAGCATCAGGAGATGGATCACGTGGTTCTCTGCTCTGTTCATTGCATGGGGTGGGCTAATGAGGGATAAAGTCAGAGCAATGCGCCAAGATGTCGGAGAGAAAGGCTCTTAACTCAGGGATACTCATTTTTGGAGGATATAAAGACAGACAATGAGCCTGCTTCTCCCAGGATTAAGGAGTTAGCAACTTTCAAATGTTCTGAAAATAAAAAGAAGAGAAGACAGTCATATTTACAGGCATCCTTTAACAGGCATTCAGAAAGATAGATTATGGTGGGGTGGTTTGTCTAAATTAAATCTATGTTTTACACATCACAAAATGGAAATCTCAGAAATATCCTGAATTCAAATCATTTTTCTGCTGCAGGCAATTTTAGATTAGCCTTTAAAAACATGTGTGAATTGCAGGCGACTGCTGCAGGAAAAGAAGGGCGCACAGATGAGGCACATTCAACTCAAATCCTTTCAGATCCGTGAAATGACCCCTAATGTTATTTCCTTATCAAAACAATCCTGGGGTCCTTCTGTGAGACAGCATCTGAGGATCGGAATCAAGAAGGTGCCCCCAGGGCGGCGCCTTTGTGGCTCAAAGGAGTAAGGCCTCGTGCCTCATCAGCCGGAGGTGGAGGGTTCAAACCCAGCCCCAGCCAAAAACTGCAGGAAAAAAAAAACCCAAAAAACAAGAAGGTGTCCCCCTCAGCCTCTTCTACTTCTTCCCAATGTATTGTAACACCAAGATACTTTTAGTTCTTGAAACCCAGGCCGTCCTTTGTCCCACCGACTTCCTTTGCCTCCTGTGTCCAGCAGGGCTCCCAGGAGCCCACGTGTGCTGGCGGCCGACTGCTCAGCTCGCTGTGCCCACGTGTGCACTTGGATGTGTGCGGTGACCTTCCCAGATACCAGAGCTGAGGAAGGGCGGGCTTCCATCCACACAGTGGTTCTGAGAGCTGTGCAGTTTGGCTTGCTTCCCTGGTAAGGCAGCTGACATGGAGCTATTTTGGAGCCTCCAGCCCATGTGCTCCCCCCCTACTTCCACTCCGCAGACCCAGGCTGCCTGGGGTCTTGGCAGGTCTCTCAGCAAGGGGGATACTCGGCGCTCTCTGGCTCACTGTTTCCCTGTACTCAGGGCTCTGCTGTTTTTTCTCTTTCCTCCTCCCAGGGTCAGTAGGTCTTTGTCATTTCTGAACTTCCTTCCTATTCTAAGTTGTCTGCCCAAACTCTTCCTGGCCAACTGGCTTGCCCTCTAAGACTCTACCTTTTACCTGTATTCTTTATCTTCCTTCCAACGGCCCCTTCTTCCCAGTGATACCTGCAAATTACAATTTAAATACGTCTCTCTCTCCTCCACTAATAACGGGCAAACACAGGGAACTTCCTTCAAGGTTGTCCTACTTACTTTTCTCCTATTCAGTCTTCCTGTTCATTCTTTCCTCTTCCTGTCCCCATTTTCCCTTTCTACCCTCTTCCTCTCCTTCACTCTGTGGCCTGGACTGAATTAGGGAGGACAAATGTGTGCTGAGAGAAACCATCTTATCTGAAAAACAAAACAAAAACCAAAACGATGACAGCAAAACGACCAACAAAAAACACGGCCTGTGTTGAGGCCTGTGAAAAGAGGTTGTTCTCTTAAACGTTTCTTACAGTTTCCAACGTGGCAGAGTCAGTGTGTCCCATTAGTCCATGTCCTTCTCAGTTTAGGAGCTTGGAGGAGTCCCCCGCTGCACTGCCTTCAGCCTGACATGACTCTTACCGGGCAGGGTTACGGCCCACAGCCAGTCAACGTTCCCCTGTCTCCAGGGCGCACCACTGTTTCAAATCCTCTGGCAAACATAATGGAAGAACTTCTCTGGGAAACTCTGTGAGTCTACTTGGAAGTGTTTGTTCCCTGGACTTTGAATCTGAGCCAAACACTTCACTCAAAACCAACCTTCCACCAAGCAAACCGATGGCATGAAAGTTAGCATGCATTTGGGCAGTAAACAAAGAACGTTAATGAATTTAAAGATTTTTTTAAAATCTAGGACTTTTAAGACACTTACAAAAAAATTTCTTTGGGGAATGAAGTAAAATCTTGAGAATCTGTAAGTGAAAGTATCTGATCTAAATAGTGTCTGAGGATATTCCCAACTGTAAAGTGTGTGTGTGTGTGTAAAATGCCCCCTTCATATATTCATGCTGTGTGTCCAGGACTCTTCAACCCTATTTTTGACCCAAAGAAACCTTTTTAAAAATCCAGGCAGTTACTGAACACCAAGCCCTGATTATTTGAGAGCTGTTAATGTGGCTTATTAATTACTCAGGCTGCTCACTCCTGCCCTTCCTCTGGCCCTTGTACTGCGATTTGTCTTCTCCCAGGGACGTACACCTTCATTAAATCCCATCCGTCCTTGCCTCAGAGTCTTCCCCTGAAAGATATCTCTTCTCTAGACGCATCACCATTTATCATTACCCTGTGTTTGTGCTCTGTCAACCAGTTTTCAATTTATTTTGAATTCAGTTTATGATTAAAATTTAATGAGATCCAATCAAGTGCTTTCCTCAAATCAAGGTGCCTCTGCAGTCTCCTCCACATCCTCTATTGGAACGGCATGAGGAAGGCCACCACAGGTTTCCAACCCGGCAAGCTTTCATAGAGTACAGGTGGTGTGTTTCCTTGCCTCCTTAGCCTCAAAGTGAAGGGCTTAAAAACATATTTGGGGGGGAAGTTTTAAGGGTCATGTGACTTTTTCCTCCCAAACGGCTGTACCTGTCAGAGCTCTGAACCCAGATACAAGCAGTTAAGTACACAGGCTCTGGGACTGACCTGCTTAGGTCTGAATCCCAGCTCTGCCACTTCCTGGCCACGTGACGATGTGACTTAACCTCCAACTGTAACATGAGGCCGACTGACAATGGTGCCCATCAAGTAGGGTGGCTATGAAGATTAAGTAAGTTGATACATATACAGCTCTTAGAACAGCATTTCCCACATAGTAACCATTTAATAAATATTAACAATGATTCTAATAAAGACTAAGGTTTTTTTAATTTATTTTATTATTTTTTATTTTTTATTTTTTTGTAGAGACAGAGTCTTACTTTATCGCCCTCGGTACAGTGCCGTGGAGTCACACAGCTCACAGCAACCTCCAACTCCTGGGCTTAAGTGATTCTCTTGCCTCAGCCTCTCAAGTAGCTGGGACTACAGGTGCCTGCCACAACACCCAGCTATTTTTCTGTTTTGCAGTTCCACCGAGGCCGGGTTTGAACCCGCCACCTTCGGTATATGGGGCCAGCGCCCTACGCGATGAGCCACAGGCGCTGCCCAAGACTAAAATTTTTTAAGTATATCTATTTCAGTAGGTTTGTTTTGTGATTTGTCAATGTAATCTACATCAGCAGTGAACTACAACCATCAGGTCAAATGTAGCTCATGACCTGTTTCTGCACTGGCCTATTGCTAAGAATTTATATTTATTTATGTATTTTTGAGACAGAGTCTTACTTTGTTGCCTTCGGTAGAGTACTCTGGCATCACATCTCACAGCAACCTCAAACTCTTGAGCTCAAGCGATTCTCTTGCCTCAGTATCCCGAGTAGCTAGGACTACAGACACCCCGCCACAACACCTGGCTATTTTTAGAGATGAGGGTAGATTGCCTGGCTCAGGCTGGTTCCACCTGTGAGCTCAGGCAATCCACCCTCCTCAGCCTCCCAGAGTGCTAGGATTACAGGAGTGAGCCACTGTGCCCAGCCCAGTTTTTCTATTCTTAAAGGATTACTACCAGTTTTTATATTTTTAAAGGATTACTACCAAAAAACCCAGAATATGAGACAGAGACAATATGTGGCCCTTAAAGCATAAACTATTTACTCTCTGGCCCTTTGCAGAAGTGTGCCAACCCCAGTCTATATAGATTAATGGAAAGAGCTAGGAAATCTGTACGCTGAACTTAGCTGCGCCAGTCTTCATTGATTTCACCTTGTTAAGTAGCGTTGGAAAAGCTACTTAATGCATCTAACCCTCTGCAAAATGGGAATGGCAAAGTGGTAGCACTTGCCCTGCCTGCGGCTCAGGCTTGCAATGATGTGTGTTCTGCCTGAAATGACTCATAAAGATATGGTGTCTGTGCATTAGCTTCATAGAACAGTGTTAGCACTTCCGTATAAAAACCAAGAGAACATAGTCTAGAAAAAGAGCTCCAAAGGCCAGTCACTTGTTGCAGTGAAAATAGTAACGGACTAGCCCACCCTTGCTCTCTGAGAGCTTGATAGGGGCCAAGCGCTACATTCAGCACTTTATTTACATCATCTTTTTATCCTCACAACACCCCTCTGGGGCAGGTGTTGCTATTTTTCCCATCTTTCAGATGAGAAAAGTGAGGCCCAGAGAAGTTCAGTAATTTTTTCAAGGTCACACATGTAGTTATCCAGCTGGCACAGAGAGGATTTAAACCTAGGGAATCCAAATCCAGAACCTATGCATTTAAGCACTGTGCATTTTCCCACATGCTAGAAAAGTGTTTTGATTTACGTAAGCCCATCTGGAAGGCAGAAGCCACCGGGAACTGTGAGGTGGGCATCAGATCTGTGAACGTGCTCAGAGACACGCCTGCTTCCCACACGGGCTGGGCTGAGGTGTCTAACGGAGCTGTGACAAGGGACGCAGGCATGATGGGAAGAAAGAAGCTTTTTGATAAACTATAAGATCAGAAAGAGAGTGCTGTGAAGACGAATAGTTTGTCTTGTGAGAAACTCACCCGGCAGGATGTGCTAGAGGAGGACCACGTCGCTGGGGACACACATGAGCGGAGTTGGAGGCTGCCCAAGGGGGAGGCTGAGGGCTGAGCAGGCTGAGCACAGGGAAAAAAGCAAGAGGGGCGAAGCATGGGAAGTTATGTGAATGAGACCCCAGGGGAGCCTTGTCACAGGAGAAGAGTGTATCTGCAAAACCAGGCTGCGGGGGTAGAGACAGCCCAGAGGCCCGTCTGGGCCGGGAGTCAAAAAGGAAGCAAAGCGAGAGACTTGGAGAGATGGGAACTGACAGAGCGAGCCGAGGAAAGGTGCTGGGCAGGCGCCAGAGCGAGAACGCAGCTCACAGTCCAAAGGGCGGTATGATTCCAGAGGAGAACAGCTCCTGGGGGCAGGGAGCACCAGACTCACCTTCCCAACGGTTCTGTCTAGTTCTCTGTCCCTGGGACTAGCCTCTCGTCCCAGCTTGTGCCCACCCATGCTTACCTGGACAAATGTTCTCACCCTCTGCTGCAGGGTTTTTTGTATTTTAAGAGACATGTTCGTTCTCTACCCAGAGGTCTCCTGAGCTCCTCATTTGCATGGGTTCTTAATCATTGTGAACATCAGAATCACTAATGGAGATTTTCCTTTTCATTTTTTGTCTTTTAAGGAAATATACATGAATTTGGTACAAAACTTAAAAGGTATAAAATGTTATGAGAAGCAAATCTCTCTCCCACCCCATTCTGAGTCATCCAGTTCCCTTCCGAGGCAACCACTCTAATTTCTCACGAGATGACAGATGCATATACAATCTTTAATTGGACAAAGGGTGGCATACCCTACACATGGTTTTGCTCTCTCTATTTTTTTAACTTAAAAATAAATCTTAGAGCCTGGGCGTGATGGCTTACACCTGTAATCCTAGCATTTGGGAGGCCAAAGCAGCAGGATTGTTCGAGGCCAGGATTTTGAGATTAGCTAAGCACTACAGCAAGACCCCTGTGTCTACAAAAATTAGTTGGGCATAGTAGTACACCCCTGTAGTTCCAGCCACTCAGGGGGCTGAGGCAGGAGTCTAAGAGTTTGAGGCTGCAGTGAGCTATGATGACACCACTGTACTTTAGCCCAGGCAACAGAGTGAGATTTTATCCCCCCAAATAAATAAATTAATCAATACATCTTAGGGACAGTAACATTTCAGTTCACATAGCACTTCTTCATTCTTTTTAAAGGCTCAAGAGAACATCACTTTTTCATTCAACATATCTTTTTGGTTTTTTGTTTTTTTTTTCTTGAGACCAAATCTCACTTTGTCATCCTGGGTAGAGTGCCCTGGTGTCATAGTTCACAACAACCTCAAACTCTCGGGCTTGAGCAATCCTCTTGCCTCAGCCTCCTGAGTAGCTGGGACTACAGATGCCTGCCATAAAGCCCAGCTAGTTTTTCTATTTTTAGTACACATGGGATCAGGCTGGTCTTGAACTCCTGAGCTCAAGGGATTCACCTGCCTTGACCTCCCAAAACACTGGGAGTATAGGCGTGAGCCACCTTGTCTGCCCCTCAATCAACAAATCTTTACTGAGTACCTACTATGTGCAGGGGCATTTCTAGGTATTAAGAATATGGCTATGAATAGAACAGCCTAAAATCAAGTCCTCGTGATGGTTACATTCTGGAGGAAGGGAAGAGGCAAGAAACAAACAAGGAATTTATTAGATGTTTGCATTTATAAGATCATATATACTTGGCATATATTATAAATACTGTACAAGAGTTTCCCATGAAGAGGGAACAACACACACAAAGGCTTTAGGGCCTTTTCTGTATTTTAGTTTTCTCTCTTGAGCTGGATCATAAGCAACCTGAAGGTAGAAATAATGTTTTATATGTCTTCGGAAATAATTTGATGACCTTCCACTGTATGCCATGTTGTACCGCTTAGATTTTCTGTTACTTTCAAACATGTAAAAAGTTTTAAAAAGTCATTTGAGCTTATACCTCAGAAGGGGGGCACATGGCATATAGTTGAATGCATAGTAGGGCTCAGTAATCATTTGCTGTTTGAGTATTTGATGGTGACATGATTGAAACATGAGGGTCCATTTTGTTTTTAAAGATTACTAATCTCACAGTTTTACTAATAGGTTGTTCATTGCCAGGCCAGTTTTATGCACTAGCACCTGAAGGGCCATATGTTCTTTTTCAGACCAGTTTTAGCAATAGAAATCCCGCCACAGAATGGACCTCAGATTTCCAGTTATACGAGATGAGCACACTCACCACCTGTTTCTTTTTTAGCCTCCCCCAAGCCCCTGAAGGCCCCTCAGCTAAAAAGAGCAGGATTTGCAACTTTTTTTTTTTTTTTGGTTAGGAAGTACTTTGAAGGTATTCACATGTGAAAACCCAGGGATAATATTAAAATAGAAACAGTTATACCTGCAGTGCAAGCAGTGAAAATGACTCCATGCCAAGCCATAGTGGAGTTCAGTCCTCTTGTTAGTTGGCTCACTTCGTGCGTCACTTCGCCCCCCATTCAGCTGTGGGCCCGCAGATGCACGCAGGAGGTCATACCACGCTCAGCCAGCCCTTGAGAAAACGCTTTTGTTTCCTGGCCAGCTGAAGAGCATGTTGTAAGGCATATTCAATGTTGTCGCTGTAAAAATAATCATAAGAAAGAAAGGAAAAGAATAGTTAACATTTTTAAATAAGACGAGGTCAAAACTTTTATTTTTTTTGGTTAGTTCTTGTTCATTTTCATGATTTCTAGGTGATGAGTTCTCGCTTCTGCAGAGCTAAGGAGCAAGGCTTGGGCACAGGCTAGAGAAAAGACGGACAGGAGAAGGGAAAGTCCAAGGAAGGAGGGAGAGACAGCCAGTCATTAGAAAGCAAAGGAGTTTCCTGCTGTACCTTGCAACAGGGAAAGGGTTGTTGTGCAGCAGGTGGGTAAGCCTAATAGCAAATGGGGTGAGAGCAATGTCCAAGTGTTCATTTGGCTGGAAGCAGAGAGGTCACTTTTCTGTTAAAATACATTTGGTAGGCACGGTGCCGGTGGCTCAACAGGCTAAGGCACCAGCCACATAAACCTGAGCTGGCGGGTTCGAATCCAGCCCGGGCCTGCCAAACAACGATGGCTGCAACCAAAAAAAAAAAAAAAAGTGGCCGGGCGTTGTGGCGGGCACCTGTCGTCCCAGCTACCTGGGAGGCGGAGGCAGGAGACTCGCTTGAGCCCAGGAATTGGAGGTTGCTGTGAGCTGTGATGCCACGGCACTCTATCCAGGGTGACAGCTTGAGGCTCTGTCTCAAAAAAAAAATACATTTGGTAGCAAACTGCTATCCCCACTTCTGCAAAAGGTGGGAGAGCCTTTCAAAATGCTGTTGTGTTCTATTGTATTGGGGACAGAGAAAGTGAAGTCATGTTCTTCAAAACTTGTCTTAGAACAAGCATTTGGGTTCTCTATAACTTTAAGCACTGAAAGCCCTCTCAGTAAACGTTTGTGGTTGAAATGCACATGAATCCAGACACAATCCCTCTTCTCTCCTTGCTTGGTATTTGAAGTATGCTTTGTGCAGGCCTCACACGGAATGATCCCAGAACCTCTGGGATCTTGTTTCCTTTTTCACTTGTGGGCTTGCTCTTTTACTACACCTGCCATGCAGCCGCTATCCCAGCCTGCCTCCCTCCTGCCCTTTGAGCCGACACTTCATCTCAACCAACTTAATGATTAGGGGAAGCTAATTTTCTCTCGCATTCTGCTAGGTCGGTTCAAAGTTCTATTTTTGTAGATAAAAGCAGCATTGCCTGGACTGTGGGTTAAAGGCAAGTTTAGCGAGTCTTGCTAGTTCAACTGCCACGTCACAAACCAATGGCTGTTGCCACCTTCATTGCAGGCGTAGTGCCCAGAGGGAATTAAGTCCTCCACATGACCTAAGTGGAAAATGTCATTGTGACATTTTTCAATGTGTTTTATACTTAGGCTTCCTTTTGTTTTTTAAAAAACTTTTGTTTGGCTTGGTGCCTGTAGCACAGAGGTTACGGCGCTAGCCACATACACCCAGGTTGGCAGGTTCGGACCTATCCCCGGGTCAGCTAAACAACAATGACAACTGCAACAAAAAAGTCGCCAGGCATTGTGGCAGGTGCCTGTAGTCCCAGCTAGTTGGGAGGCTGAGGTAAGAGAATCATTTAAGCCCAACTGTTGGAGGATCCTGTGAGCTGTAATGCCACGGCACTCTACCAAGGGCAACATAAAGAGACTCTGTCTCCAAAAGAAAAAAAAACCCAATTTTTGTGTCTTTTAATTAGGCAGTACAGGTGGCCCCCAAGTTATAAACACCCAACTGACCTTCAACTTGCACTTTTGAACAGAGGCTAATTACAGGTAACAGGTAAATGTACCTGTTCCAACTTATAGACAAATTCAACGTAAGAACAAACTTATAGGACCTATCTTGTTTGTAACTTAGGGACTGCCTATACTCAAATGGAGCAAAATTTTAAAAGGTCAAAAGATGAAAACGCCCCTTCCCACTCCTCTCCCTCTGCTTAATTCCATCCTCTAAGGCAACCAGTGTACCAATGTCTGTGTGTCCTCCACACGTTTTGTACAGACAGATACACATTACATACACATCTAATTCCTTCTCTATTTTTTTTTTCACACAAAACAGAAGCAGCGTATACACATTGCTCTGCACCTTGCTTTTTTTTCATCACTTGATATATCTTGGAGATCGTCCCGTATCAGTTACTGAGATTTATTTCATCATGTATTCCAAACACACAGGAGCAGCCCACGTTATGCTAATTTCTCTTTCCTCAGTACTTGGCAGTTGATTTTCATCTGAGTTTTCCTTGCTGGTGAATGCTTTCTACCACAGGATGGGCCAGCCACATTCTTTGAATTGCCTTCCAGATAAAATATCTTAATAAGCATTAGTGCTTTTGCCTGGAGGATAAGTAAACAATTCTATGTGATTGGGGCTCTGCAAGCGCAGTGGTGTCACACTACTGTTAATTTAAACCACATCCTGAATAAGGTCCCTTAAGGTCATAAACTGAGGGCTCCAGGAATTGTTCTGTCTTCTGAGGCTGTGGCATGTTTTCTCTTGTTCCAGAAACTAGAATGAACCGAAGCATTCCTGTGGAGGTTGATGAATCGGAACCATACCCAAGTCAGAAACCAATCCCAGAATATTCCCTGGAAGAGGAATCCGAACCACCTGCTCCAAATATAAGAAACATGGTACACAATAGCTTGTGTGTACCCCAAACCTCTCACTGTTCCTCTGGAGACCTTTCTCAAGCTGCTCCGCCCCTGAAACTTGCAAATTGCTGGCGGCCTGTGTCCCAGCAGGTCACCTGCCTGCGCACAAAACTCCTGGAGGAGAGTGAATACAGCTTCTGCAGAAGACACCCAGACCCAGGTACAGGTTTTCCGTCCGGTTCCTCTACAGCCAGCGAGCCTGAGTCTGAGTCTGTGCTTGGAGCTCTCCCCCTAGACCATCAGTTTTCATTTATGGAAAAACGTAATCAATGGCTGGGATCTCAGCTCTCAGTAGCTTCTCCTGACACTGGGCATGACTCAAACAAATCAGACCAAAGTTTACCTAATGCTTCGGCAAACTCTTTGGGAAGCAGCCAAGAGATGGTGCAACAGCCCCAACCCTACAGAAACCGAGCAGCCCTGGATCTGCCTACGATAGACACAGGGTATGATTCCCAACCTCAGGATGTCCTGGGCATCAGGCAGCTGGAAAGGCCCCTGACCCTCACCTCCATGTGCTGCCCCCAGGACCCCCCTAGACCTCTCAGGTCCAGGGAATTCCATCAGTTGGAACCTCAGAGGTATCCAGCGTGTG
Organism: Arctocebus calabarensis; assembly: GCA_963573935.1. Taxonomy (NCBI): domain Eukaryota; kingdom Metazoa; phylum Chordata; class Mammalia; order Primates; family Lorisidae; genus Arctocebus; species Arctocebus calabarensis. Next base: position 19,877 of record CAUYON010053161.1, on the reverse strand, counting down.
CACAGATGCTGCCTCCCAATCTTCCCCTGCACGCTCTGAGGAACTATCAATGCTATTGTCCTGGAAGTCCCGACCCCCAGGCACCATGTAAGTGACCTTCACCTCCACTGGACATTCTGGGCTGGGTGGCCAAGGGAACAGTTTATGATTCTCATCACCAAATCAGCAGACAGGTCAGAACATGGGGTGGGGCCATTGTGCTTCTCACAGGGCTTTCCATTTGCAAGGGGCCTTTAGAGAATGCTTTTTAAAGCCTAAAGTCTGTCTCACTTAGAACTTCCTTCTCCAGGAAACTTTAATGACAAAACAGACTCCCTTGCCTGGGTTAGTTTAACTAAAACTTGCCTAGGGGCCAAGAGATGACTCGAATGATTTCTAGAAAACGTATTTGTTGTTCTAAATCTTGGGCATCTAGGTTCTTCTGTCTCTTCATGTTTCTTTCCCATCTAGAACTTGGCAGAGAAAGGGTTGCTAATAAAAGACAAAAATTCCCCCCCCCCCGCAAAACCCAGAAAGTGCCCAGAGTGTCATTGAGACTCTCCAATTCATGGCATCACATGAAGACTAATTGCTCCTGTGATTCTGTTGCTTAAACCTCTTTGGAGACATAAGTCATCCACATCAACCCTCGTTCCAGCCGCACCCAAGGTCTGGCAGGCGCTGACTTGTCGCGCTGTGTCACATTTCCATTCATCCGCCCATGCTTTTCTCCTATCCCAGATGATCTTCCCCTTCTTGTGCATTTGACCCACTTTCTATACAATTTTTAATAATGTTATTGAGCTCTATTTTATATACTGTAAAGGTTACCCTTAACCCATTTTAAGTGTATAAATTGATGATTTACAGTTATACAATTAATATCACATATATCTTTTAAGACTTAGTTCAGGTGTCTCTTCTGGAAACCTCTTCAGATCACTCTTTTAGATCCTCTATCTCCCTTGTGCTCTGGCTCTGCTGGGACACCTGACACCAGTATGACATCTAATATACTTGTCTTCTCCCCCTCCAGACTGCAAGCTTTGGCACAGGTGTACTTCCAACCCATAATTCTCCAGCATTTAGCACAACACCTGGCATGTACTAGACTTTCAATAAACTACTTCTGAGTGAATGAATAATGTGTATCAGTTCAGTAAGCCTCTCTGAAAGTAATAAAGTCTTAGCTTGAGATAAAAGGTCCATCACCATTCTTGATGTTAAATCTCTGCTGAAGCCACTAGAAAATAATAATAGGGCTTTACAGATGGAACACAAGGCTAGGAAATGTGATGTTTTTCATAGCAAATAAACACTGAGAAAAACTAGTCTCAAGTGGTATAAGAAGAGTCTGACCAAAGGCCTGGTGCCCAGCTTTACAATAAATTATAGGAATAATCACAAATGTTGTAATCAACCATAAGTTATGTATTGGTACTGTACGCTTAATGTAAAGCTTCTTAAAGTGAATGAAGCAATAGAGTAATTCATAAATTAAAAAAAAATGAAAGGGAGGACCTGGGTGTGATGGCTCATGCCTGTAATCCTAAAATTTTGGAAGCCAGGGTTAGAGGCTTACTTGAGCCTAGGAGTTTGAGACCAACTTGGACAACATAGTGAGGCCCTATCTCTAAAAAAAAATTAAAAATTAACCAGTCATGGTGGTATGTATCTATAGTCCTAACTACTTGGGAAGCTGAGGCAGGAGGATCTTTTGCGCCTAGGAGTTTGAGGCTACAGTGAGCTATGATCATGCCACTGTACTCCATCCTGGGCAACAGAGTAAGACTCATCTTTTAAAAAAAAACAAAGAGACAGAGAGAAGGTAGAGAAATATAACTTAGAAAATGAAGTCAGGAATGAGGCTAGGATCTGGGAAAACAACAGGGCTGGAGCAGAGAATGAAGCCCTGGGCTGAAAAGGGAGACCTAAAACTGCGGACCTAGGGCACAGTCATTAGACATGAGGAGCCAACAGATGGGGGTGGGTGGATGCCACTGCCTGCTCTGAGTGCCCAGTAATAAGATGGGTGTGACAGTGAGTTCTCTCAAGAATGAATCACTAAGAACTGAATCTTGGCAAGGCCAGGGCTGTGTTTCCCAGTAACTTACAGGCTAAAAATAAATAATTTGTGAGAATGATACCATAAAGTAGTTTTTCACATCCTACTATCTGCCTTTAACGATAATTTTTCTGGCCAGGCTCACATCTGTAATCCTAGCACCCCAGAAGGCCGACGTTGGATGATGGCTTCAGTCTAGGAGTTTGAGGCCAGTCTGAGCACCATATTAAGACCCTATATCTTCAAAAAAAAATAGAAAAATTAGCCAGATGTAGTGGTGCACACCTGTAGTCCAAGTTACTGGGGAGGCTGAGGCAAGAGGATTGCTTGAAGCCAGGAATTTGAGGTTGCTGTGAGCTGGGCTGATGCCACAGTATGGAGGCCTGAGCAGCAGAGTGAGACTATCTCAAAAAACAAATTTTTTTTTTCTGATAGTAACAGTAGTATTTGGTCCCCCCTAAAATTAAAATATGCCCTAAAGCTCAAAAAAGAAAAAGTATTCATATTTCCACCACCCAAATATAATGCCTTGTTGACATTTGACACATTTATTGCTGAGATAGTTTTCTTTGTGTATATATATTTAATATAAAATTAGAATAATTTCCAATGACTTTTGAGTATCCTTCTTGTAGCATTATTTTAAAATAATGCATTGTATTTCAGAAGATGGATCTACCAAATTGTTACCAGCCTATTCTCTATTGTCGGACATTTTAAGTTTCCAGCTTCTGAGCTAATAAGCAATGCTATGACAAACGTTGTGCATATAAATTTTTATTTTTATCTGCGTTTCTGGTTAACCCCTTAGATTAATGTGTGGAAGTATTTATACTTAGTCAAAGGCTTCATGATACAGTTCTAAGCAGTTGATTTTACCTGCTAACAGGAGAAAGCCTCATTGGGATAGACAGAAAAAGCATTGACTCAATATTATAAGGGAACCAGAAAGACTTTCCCACTGGAAAACACTTTTCCTGTTGTAGAAGCCTGAAGTTCATTAGCAATCCAGTCTTTGGAGGTGCCCCTGGGGGCAGGCTCCTTGAAAAGGCAAACCCTCTCAAGTGGAAACCTTTCTGTCTTTATTACCTCAGGACCTGCTTTCTTTCATCAGGTTGCCTTCCCTTTGCTCTCGGTGTTATATCCTTCTATGGTTGGGGTTTGGGGGACCTCTAGGATCTTGGGGATGAAGAGAGGTGTGAAAAGACAGAGGACAGGAGACTGGGTTAGTTCACAGAAGACAAAGAGCCAGCGCACATATGACTCTAAGCACAGTATCACTCGATGTTAAGAAGTGCAAAAGTTTTAAAGAGAAACTCTTAAAGTTTTAAGAGTTTTAAAGTGTGCAAAAATTAAAGCCTTGGGCAACGTTCAGTGTATTAGTGGGATTATAGAGAAATGAATATACCCAATCACTCTCCGTAGGAGTGTAAATTGGTGCAATCTTCCAGAAGGAAATTCCACTATTTTTCAAAATGTTATATGCATGCTTCCTCTTGGGTTCAGCAGCTTCACTTGTAGGACTCTACCTGATAGAACATTAAACGAGCATATAAAAATGCAGAAGGCTCGGCGCCTGTGGCTCAACCGGCTAAGGCGCCAGCCACGTACACCTGAGCTGGTGGGTTCAAATCCAGCCTGGGCCTGCCAAACAACAATGGTGGCTGCAACCAAAAAATGGCCAGGCGTTGTGGTGGGCGCCTGTAGTCCTAGCTACTTGGGAGGCGGAGGCAAGAGACTTGCTTGAGCCCAGGAATTGGAGGTTGCTGTGAGCTGTGATGCCACGGCACTCCATCCAGGGTGACAACTTGAGGCTTTGTCTCAAAATAAATAAATAAAAATACATGAAAAAGATGTTTATTAAAGCACTGTCGTATTAGAGTAAAAATGAAAACAACAATGGCTATCGGTAAGGGGTGAGAGAAGTAATTTGTGATTTACTAATACAGTGGATCACTAGACCTGTGTTGCATAGAATAAAATACACATTCTGACATAAAAAAGATTAAGCTGAAATGCATGAGATGCAGCGTTGATCCTGTGTGTGTTTATTTTTAAAAACTATATATGTTTATATGTATGTGTTAAAAAATCTAGAAGGAACACCCCAGCCGTTCACAGTGATCTTTGGGGAGGAAACAGGGAATGTAGAAGCGACAAGGATATTTTCCTTCTCAATTTATGTACATGTTGAGTTGTTATTATTATTATTATTTTGTTGTACATGCAAGTATCACTCTCATAATTAAAAAATACCTAAAAGTTGAGAAGAAATAAGTAAGGGGAAGTGGAAGTGTATAGAAGGCCAGCTTGCCCTCACTGATCCTGCACGTGCCCTCTCCCCAGCTCCTGAGGGCTTCTAATCCCAGGCAAGAAGGTCAGGGCTTATGCTTTTTCTGTAAGACGCTGCAACCCAGAACATTTAAGAGGCTTCCAGCAGCAATGACTCCCATGAATATGGTTGTGAGAATTAACTGAGATAATGTATTAAAGGCACGAGGAAAGTGGCTGGTGGGTAGTAAGCCCTCAATACTAGTAGCTTTAATGGATCTGGCAGCCCAGTCCTGCAAAGCACCTCTCTACTTCCAGATTCCTCTCACTGGCACAGATTTTAAGCATTCAGGGCAGGTGTACAAATGCTTAGTTTCATGTCAGGGCTATAACTACACTTAATTGCCAACAAAACCACTTCAAAAGAGCTGTTCACCTAAGGGATGCTTGTGCAGTTGGAAACCATGGCTACGTGGCTCTACTCAGCTTTAGAAGAGCATTACTCCCCTACCCGTTAATGAATATATAAATAAATAATGATCCCCATGCAAATGGCATATCTTAGCTTTTTGCAAGTAAAAGCAAAAATGGTTACTGGTCACCCCTTTCATGTAAAAAACAAAAATGAAAGAAAGAAAGAAATTCAAAGCAGGTGAAAATGAGAAAGGGAATAAGCCTGTGTTTTCTCCTGCAGAAGTCGGCCTCCTACTGCACCAGAATCCTTCCACTGAAGGTCACCAGAATTTGATTTTGTGCAATCAAATAAAACCTATGATGCAAATATATTGGAGAGAAAGGAATTAAATCTAAAGAGCCTTTACCTTATTATGAAATTCTTGCCTTCTTTACCAAGGAGACTGAATAAAATAAAACTCTGGGTACACACCTACAATTGCTCCTATGGACCAAAACAGTGATTATTTGTGTGCTAGGATGCGTGCACAGTTAAAGTAAGGAAAAAAAATAAACCAGATGGAAGAAATGATAACGAAGGAACTGCCGCCTTTCAAGAACCACAGCTGCTTACAGCTGTGGGAGTTCCTCTAACAGTTTATGTTGGCCATTTTGTTTGCTGGCTACACGGACTGCATTATATCATGATGTTTTTTAATAGCTTGAAAATCAGATTTTATTTTCTCTCTCATAAACTCTTTTAATACCATTCTTAATAAGGAAGAAAAATGTTGAATGTTTTGATTGATAAATGGAAAACCTCGTTTAGGATTTGGTTTACAAATTCCAAGTGGTAAAAGCCCATGAAGACTGTGTGTACCCAGGCCAAGACGATCATAGGATTAACAAATAACATATAAGACTGCGTGCTCATTTATGATCATGCAAGATTCTCATTTTTGTTTTGGAATTAACACTGCCACAAAACTAACACATCATTTGTCTATCACATCACCCACCTTCCATCTCTTACAGAATAAGCTCTCTTGATGGAATTGTAGGCACAGAGAACAAGTTCACAGGGAAGTTATTTTTGAGCAGGGATTCGTAAGTAGGTGGCTGCCGACTCATATGCCTCCCCTTCTCACACACTAACTAGTGTGGGTTTGTGTTTAAAAACAGACACCCACAGACTCACATCTTTCCTCTCTTTCTCCCTGTACTTGTATTGAGCTACTCAAGAGAACTATATCCTATTTGTCTTTGTTCACCAAGCGCCTAGCTGATGAGGTCCAATAAATATTTGTTGAATGAATAAAAAGAAATCTGTTCTCTACTTCCTTGGGAAAGGAGTGATCCCTAATTATGAGTACAGTCTTTGTGATGTCGAACCTTGGAAAGGCCATCTTAATTGAGAGGAAAGGATAGGAGGCAGGATATTTATCAGTTTATTCAGCAAATATTTGCCAGGTCACCTGCTCAGCACTGGGTATACAGTGGTGCCTACAACACAAATGGTCCTTGTCTTCATGGAGTTCACAGTCTACTGGAGAAATAGACAAGAAATAGAAATCAGCAAACAAAATGACAAATTATAAGTTCTGTATAGGACATAATTGGGTGTTGGAACAGACAGTAATAGACAGGATGGCCAGGCAATGTCACTTTGCCCGGACATTTGAGCTGAAACGTAAAGAATGAGAAGGTCAAGGAAGTGAAGAGCTTGGTGTCATTAAGGCACCAAAGTGAGCCGCAGGCTGGAGCGGGGTGAGCAGGAGAGAGTGCTAGATGATGAAGGATGCAGGAGCCATGGTGAAGAGTCTGGATTTTATTCTGAGTTAAACTTCTTCTTTAGGAAAATAGAAAATAGAATTCTAGAATCCCAAATAAGGAGGCTAAACAGTACTCAGCATATAAGCAAGTGGTCAATAAAAGCCATTATTATATCTCTAGTACTCAACTAAACTAGCAAGCCTTGATCATAGTAATAGAACAGAATGATTACAACTTGAGCAATGAAAAGATATTAGTTTACCTAATAAACATAGTTCTTATTTAGCAACTTTTCCATACAACCAGTCAAATTTCAAACCAAACCATTCAAATCCCCCTTACAAAAGGGAATGCTCATTTTGTGATTGCTCTTCTGATATCCAATATTTCTTTGTTTTAAACAATGGAAGCACAGCGTGGAGGAATATATCATCAGTTCCCTCGTTTTTAAAACTGATGAGGTGGATAATTTTCATCTGCTTACATAAACTGGTCTAACTTTTTACCACAGGTGGCCATTTCAGAAACGAAAGTTACAGCTAATCAAACACTTAGCCCACATGCCTTAGTGATTTTAATGATACGATTTGTTGCTATGAGACAAAAACATGTTGTGCAGGAAATAATCTGTTAGAAATCATATGACCTTGATTCAAAGGCTTTTGATTAGCAGCACTGACATCCACTTTCTGGAAAAGAAAAAAACCCTATGATTAGAGCTTGGTAGTCCTTTTAAAGCAAATAAAACATTATTAGCCACTCATTAATGGATATGGGAAGCAAAAATGGCTTCAAACACTAAGAACTTCTCTTGAGTTACTATCAGCCCTTTCCTCGTAAAAGCTTTCAAGGCCACTGGCAAAGTTACTCCTCTTTTATATTTTCTTCTCCTTCTATTTGCTGGAGAGAGACATTGACAAAACTCCCCAAACAGGCAGCAGATGACAGGCAGTCTAGGGGACCTGCCTCCTAGCAAGCATATTATGCAGTCCTAAATGGCTTCTCTTTTTCTGTGTTGCAACTCAGCTTTGTAACTATTTAGTCTTCTTTCATTCATTCATTCATTCATCAAACATCCCCTGGGTGCCAGCACTCTGGAGACATAACGGCAAATGGTCACAGTCCATGTCTCTTTATATTCTGACAGAGGAGGCAGGCAAAAAGTCATCAAGAATCATGCTTACTTATACAAACCCATGAGAAGAGATAAAAATAAAATAAGGGATGGGATGAAGTCAGGTTGTAAAGAGGTGGGCATCTTTGAACAGATGGTATTTGGCCGGAGCACTGAATGGCAAGAAGTCAGTCTGTGAAGATTTAGGACAAAGATATTCTGGGAAAAGAGGATGGCAAATTCAGGGTCCCAAAGGTAGGGATGAGTTTGGGGTGTCCATGATGAGCTTGATGAGCCAGGAAGAGCACAGCAGGAGATAATCTCAAGACAGGAGAGAGGCCTGTGGAGAGTTGTTATCTACTGTTAGGTTTGTAGAAGGTCCACTTCTCAAAGCTCATCTAAAAGCAGGGCTGGGGGTGGTGCCTGTGGCTCCCTGAGTAGAGCACCGGCCCATGTACCGAGGGTGGCAGGTTGGACCTGGCCCTGCCCAAACTGCAACAACAACAAAATAAAATAAAAGCAGGGCTGGCCCCTGCCTGGGGACCTGATAGCAGTAGCACTTTTTGCTGTATTCCATTTGCAGAAAAGGAGCAGCAATAGTGACCTGCTAGTGTCCCGGAAACTCCAGCTGGCGATCTGGATCTCCTGGAATATCTCTAGCTTTCCCTAAGAAAGCTGCAGAGGCAAAGCCTGGGTGGTACACCCTGTCCTGCAGCCTGTCTCCCCATTCTTAGAGCCTTCCTTCAAGTCCTGGTCTCCTTCGTCAGCCGGGTGCTAGGATAGGCCCAGGCATATCCCTTTCTCCTCCTCCCCTTCCTTAAACTCCTACTAATTGTAATGACCGGGCCTAAACAATAGCAGGGCAAGGGACACGGAGTCAAGGCCCAGAAACATTAGTTGGAATGGCATGGTCCCCTTTACCAGAGTAAGGATGACCAGAAGGACCCACCTGGTGTCATGGGTCAAGGTAGACAATAGATGGACTCCAGGAAATCTGCCAGGCTTGAGAAACTACACTGGGTACATCTCCAGGGTCATCCCACCAAGTTTCCTGAGTCCAGACAGTGGCCACATCAGTGCACATACAGATTATTTGTCTTATATGCTACACTTGGGGCCATCATTCCCTTGAATGTTCCCTTAAACTTAACAGCTCTTGACTGCTTGCCAGACTAAAAATATAATTCTTAGCCACATTCCCACCCTTCTCATTCCATTTCCAATCTACCTTACCTGTTACTTTTTGCTTACTTGCTAGTTACATTTTACTGTATGTATATGTATATTCCTGCCTTATCCTACCTACCCAGCAGGCAAGCTTGACTATTATTATTATTTTTTTTTTTTTTTTGAGCCAGATTCTCACTCTGTTTCCCTGGATAGAGTGCCATGGCATCATCACAGCTCACAGCAACCTCAAACTCTTAGGCTTAAGTGATCTTCTTGCTTCAGCCTCCTGAGTAGCTGGGACTACAGGTGCCTGCCATGACACACAACTAGTTTTTCTGTTTTTAGTAGAGATAGGGTCTCACTCTTGCTCAGGCTGGTTTTGAACTCTTGAACTCAAGCACTCCACCTGCCTTAGCCTCCTAAAGTGCTAGGATTACAGGCATGAGCCACTGCGCCAGCCATAATATTATTTTTGTAATAAGAAAAAGAATTAAGAACAATATATATTTTTATTTTTTTCTTTGGAACTTCATAGTTTATTTATTTTTCTTTATTAAATCATTGCTGTGTACATTAATGTAATCATGGGGTACAATGTGCTGGTTTCATATACAATCTGAAATATTTTCATCAAACTGATTAACAGAGCCTTCATGGCATTTTCTTAGTTATTGTGTTAAGACCTTTATATTCTGCATTTAGTAAGTTTCACCTGTACCCTTCTAAATATGTTTTTATTTTTGAAAAAAACAGGTTCCTTCTTATCCTGATTAGTCATGATTGGTTATGCCCCCTGGATTATCCTACTTCTTCCCTGGGCAGAGGTGGCAGTGCTTGGATCACAGGGAGGAGCTCATGGTTCATTTTGCAAGGCTACTCACTTGGCTCCCTCCAGGCCTTGTCCTCTCAGATCTCCCACCACTTCAACCCCTTTGGGCCGAGGCCATCCCTCCCAGACCTCCTCTCTCACCCTTACTGGGTTCTCTGCACCTGCCCTCTGGCCTTCAATTCCTTTCTTTCACTGGGCCAGACGAGCTGTCCTTTCCCTGGGGATTTTGTTGCTGTCTGGCCTGACTGGGACCAACTTTCTCTCAGGTTATACAATCACAAAGTCACTGCCAACCTTGGCTTTGCTCTGAGCCCTACCCTTTTCTTTTCTGTCTTTTTTCTGAGTTAGAGTCTCACTCTGTCACCCAGGCTAGAGTGCCATAGCCTTAGCCTAGCTCACAAAACTTCAGATTCCTGGGTTCAAGTGATCCTCCTGCCTCAGCCTCTCAAGTAACTGGGACTACAGGCACCCTCCACAATGCCTGGCTTAGTTTTCCATTTTAGTAGAGATGGGGTTTTGCTCTTGCTCAGGCTGGTCTCAAACTCCTGAGCTCAAATGATCCCACTGCTTGGCCTCCGAGAGTGCTAGGATTATAGGTGTGATCCCCCTGCCCTTTTCAAATTGGTGTGGGCCTAAGTGCACATAGACTTTAGCAGGAGAGGACCATTGGTTGCAGGGTACTGCCAATTGGTTGGCTGCTTCTCAGAAGGATAAACCAAGTTTTCATTCATTTTCTTCTTCTTAAGAGGGAGTGGTATGCATGTATGTCCACTTGGGTAAGGAAAGGAGAGTGTAGTGATTCTAGCCTGGGTCTAGACACTTGGGAAATTATGGTAAGAATGATGGTGTGAGAGAGGTTCTTCCTGGTTGGATTCTCCAAGTATCTTATTACAAGAGGAGCCTGGGGGGAGTTTTATTAAAACATTCTTTGAGCTTTCCAATTAGAACCCCAACTTGTGATTTCACAGATGTTTTTATTTAGGAAAAAAAGTGAATCAATTTCATGGGGACTATCAAGCAACAACAGTACAGAAATCAAACATCACAGAAGTGGTATCTGGATGCTTTGGTTGCTATTAAAACAAGAATTTGCACTGAGATTCCTTTTTCTTTCACGTGACGGGGTTGAGCTTCCCTGTTCTCTTTGTTGTCTTCACCTACAGATGGTCACGACTACCCTCGAGCAGTCTACCAGCAAGTGATCCAGCCAGCGCTACCTGGGCAGCCCCTACCTGGAGCCAGTGTGAGAGGGCTGCTCCCTGTGCAGAAGGTCATCCCCAATTATCCCAGCCCCTGGGACCAAGAAAAGAGGCCTACAGACAGAGACTGCTCTTTCCCAGGGCTTCCCAGGTATCAGTAAGACAGGGTCCATCTTCAGACATGCTTAACAAGAAAGAATGATGCCAGTGCAACCAAGGGGTGTATCCAAGTTGCCTAGGCCTGCCTCCTAGGTTAGTGACCAAGTCACCCAATAGAATGCCCCATACTGACTTTTCAGGGCAGGAGGAAACAGAAACTGTTTGACGAGGATCTCTTTACCAGCCACGAGTGGACTAGTCAAAATTGTCTTAAAAGGAAAGGCTTTTAAAGTATTGCTTAAGTCACACCCTGTCTTTATTTTCAATTCACCTGAGCTTTTAGCCCACCAAAGATTTTCATTTTACTATGAATGACTCCTACTGTTAGCAAGTTCTTTATAGACCTAGTTTCTATTTCTGTTTAAATCTATTTCTTACTTTTAAATTTTAAATTCAATTAATCCTCAATAGGAATTTTAAATGACCTGTTACTTTCCTTTATGCTAAAACATCCATACATTTTGAGCACTGTTATTAGGTCTCTCCAGTCCTTCTTCCAGGAAATCAATTCTGGTTTTTCATGATTTCTGTTGTCTAACCCTTTAATCATTTTCCTTCTCATTGTTCTTTTTGACTCTTTGAGTTTTCTTTTTTTCTGAATTTATGGATCTAAAATACACAGGATATACTTAGGTAAATGGAGCTTCTTAATTTATGACAATATTAGACAGAAAGTAGTTGAGATGTTTGCTCTTGCTTAAGCACAACTTTTATACACTACTCAGAGTGAAACTATGTTCTGTTCTTACAGAACAGAAGGAAATCTGAAGGCCCTATTAGAGTAGATTTTTTTCAGAAATATAGAAAGTGACAATTAGCTCAAAAGTTTTATTTTGGGTGGCACCTGTGGCTCAGGGGGGTAGGGCGCCGGCCCTATATACTAAGGGTGGCGGGTTCAAACCTGGCCCCAGCCAGCTAAAACAGCAGTGGCAACTGCAACAAAAAATACCTGGGCATTGTGGCGGGCGCCTGTAGACCCAGCTACTAGGGAGGCTGAGGCAAGAGAATCGCTTAAGCTCAAGAGTTGGAAGTTGCTGTGAGCTGTGATGCAATGGCACTCTATCAAGGGCAACAAAGTGAGACTCTGTCTCAAAAAAAAAAGTTTTATTGAAAAAAGAAAAGACTATTGCTTTTCCAGATAGATCCTTTGTTTTCTAAAAAAAAAAAATAAAAAATAATGGAGTTTAAACAATGTGATTTTATAGCAGGAAAAGCACTCATAGAAAAATAATCTAAAATTTAAAGAAAGCAAACTGAATTTAAGCATCCTTATGAAATAAGTTTGGTGTTGAATAGAGGAATGGATAGTAATTTTTTTAAATAAACTTTTATTTTGAAACAATTTTAGATTGGGCGGCGCCTGTGGCTCAAAGGAGTAGGGCACCGGCCCCATATGCTGGAGGTGGCAAGTTCAAACCCAGCCCCTGCCAAAAACTTAAAAAAAAAAAAAAAAAGAAACCATTTTAGATTTATAGAAGAGTGGCAAAGATAGTACAAAGTAATTGGTTTTATAGCAACAATTTAAGTCTGCTGTGGTCGCTTGATTAATTTTATCATTTTAGGACAACGAAAAGTAAGATCAGGTAAAGAAGCTAATTCTCCTCCTACTAATTTGGAAGAAATTAATAATTTGGGAGAAAACTTTAATACAGAAATTTTATTCTGTCATTAATTTCCATAATATTATATAATATATTTATATAATTATGTATAAACATATAATTTATATAATATAATAATAATTATTATTTATTAATATTAATCAATATCACTAATATTACTATTTATTATTATTAAGATTAACCATATTAATATATAATAATATTATTATCATATGAAAGTTTCTGAATATTTTCAAAGCCTTAATATTTTTTATCAAATGAACAATCATCTTTTATAACAACTAAGCAACTTTTTGTATCAAAGAGTTTAATGAAAAAGGATATGGAACTGGATACCCATTAGATGAAAGCACATTTTATAGAAATTATTTTCTCTATATTATTGAAACCATAAAATAAAAATAACCTTAAACATTTATGTTTTAGAAATATAATATCATTGAGGTTCTATGTAATTTTAATTTAAATCCTGTAACTTAAGACTTTCAGAATTTCTTATTACTCTTTTGAGTAGAAATATAAAAGCATAAGCAATAATCTATAAAAACTAGGTACATACATATGGATTTTATAATCAAAACTTTTTTAAAATTTATAACATGACACAATTTCAAACACACAACAAATAACAGCCATGTTCTCACTACCCAGATGTTAAAAATGTTAGCATATTACACATATACTTTGGAATTTTTTTAAAGAAATAAAATATTATAGATACAGTTTTAGTTCCCCTACCAGTTGATCTTTAGTTACAGAAAACAGGAATGACTCTATTTTAAGCAGAAGGGGATTTTATTTTTTATTTTTTAGGAGACATACTTTCACTCTTGCCAGACTAGATTGCCGGGACATTTCACAGCGACCTTTAACTCCTAGGCTCAAGGGATCCTCTTGCCTCAGCCTCCCAAGTAGTCGGGACTACAGGTGTGCACCACAACACCCAGCCAGTTTTTCTATTTTTAAGTAGAGACAGCCTTGCTTTGGCTCCAGCTGGCACAAACCACTAAGCTCAAGTGATCCTCCTGCCTCAGCTTCACAGAGTGCTGGGATTACAGGCGTGAGCTGCCTCACTCGGCTAGCAGAAGGGGATTTCGTATGGATAACTGGGTACTTACAAAATCGAAGGAGGTTGGAGGAACGAGCTTTTAGGCTGGACTTCCAGGAGTGATCCCAGAGAAACACACAGAGTGGGACCACCAAAGAGGTGGGCTTCCCCGGCAGTCAGGAAGGTGGAGAATCGGAATAGCAACCAAAATTACACAGATCACCAAGTTTCTACCATAACAATGAGGTAGAAACTTCTGTAAAGGAGTTTCAAAAGCAGGTTCTCATTTATATTTTAACAACATAAATACTTTTAAATGTACATTTTTACCTTTTAATACATACTTAAATGATATCTATTATGAGCTAGAAAGTCATGTCTATTAATCTGAATGCCTATAACATTGATTATCCATGTCCCCTGTCATACTACTTTGTTTTCTTGGTGACCTTGTCTGCCCTGTGCATGAGACTTATTTTTTCAATTAGACAGATCTTGAATAGAGAAATCAAATCCTGCTTCCCTCTGTCAACCCCTAGCTCAGGCCCTTACATGTGGCAGCCAGCTGCCTGGCTTACTGGCTGAAACGCCACAAGCTCCCCTTTTCCTTCTCTCTCAGATAAGATATGGAGGCAGAGGAGAGAGGTTCAATGGTATCTTCCCATAGTTCTTAAAGACTTTCTGCCCCTCCACGTCTGCCTTTGTAAACAATGAAAATGACTGTGAATGCGCTCCTTTCCAGGGACCAGCTGCATCGCCAGCCACATAATAGAGCTGGGGCTCCTGAGGAATCCTTGGAGCGCCCTGCAGAACTAAGGCAACAGGGTCCCCAGGCTCTGTCCCCAGCTGCTGTGCCTAGACCCCCCAGTAACCTTCCAGCCAGAGGAACTCTGAAAACAAGCAATTTGCCAGAAGAATTGCGTAAGTTGTCTGCATTGTTGTTTTCTTGTTGTTTAGTTCTTGTACTTTGAGAGTACTTAATGATCATTCATCCACAACCCGTATATTTCTCAGATACACAGTGATAGAAAATTTACTTTTTTTGTTTTTTGCTTAAAAAGTAACCAGCATTTTGTCTGAATGTTTTTAGTGAGTCTGAGACTACCAGGAATGCTCATAAACTGCTTACCTCTGGATTTTCTTCAACATATTTCTAAAAACAAATAACTTCAACACCTTCACACTCTCCAATATGATGCTCTTCAGTGGACTTGTCTCTGGGTACATTGATTGGATCTCCCTGTGGTATTGGACAGGGGCCCAGCATCTTACCATAAATTAGCAGCAGCCGGCAGGAATGAGGACATTTCCTGTAGGAATGAGCAATCTCCTTTAGAAAATAATGGTCTCACATTGTCCATACTGCTTTACAACCAAATGCAAACTAAGCCTTTTATTTAGAAGAAGCATTCCAGGAAGCATCAGGTGATGACTCTTTTTCCACATTTTCTTGCCAGAACTGGAAATGTTGAAATATCACCAAAATATTCTCCTATTAAAGGTCAGTTAGGACGGTAAGTTCCAAGAACCTTAAGAAAATAGCCACTTTTTATGAAATTATCCCCTGTGGTTGCTAGAGAAGCTCAGGTAATTCTAACATGCACTTTCTAAATCTAGGAACCTCTTAGAACCAAACTAAAGGAAACCCTTTTCTTTTGCTAATTCCTTTTGAGGGATCTGTGCTCTTTAGTCCTGGACAACCCTGAAAGTTTTAAATCTATGACAATAATTCACAGCTGTTGTCATTCAACCAATTTTATTTCTAAACATTTTAATAAAACCTCATACATTTTAATTTTGAGCATTTCTAGAGAATCCTGCGTAGGCTATAACCCTGCTATCATGCTATAGATCATATATATCTTACTATAATCTATTAAGGGAGTCCGAAAATTATAGAATTGAGTGAATGTTAGATGTTGAGAAGAAAATAACTTGAGTGCCATTAATATGCCTGACTGTTTAAATGAGCGAATGTGATCATTACACACACCTTCATCTGAGAGATGAGTTTTAAAAAACAAGAGCCTAAGCACAGATGAATACAAACACACTCCCTATTTTCTCTGCAACCCACCTTTCTTCTACACCCTCTGCCCCAGGGGCGTCCTAAAATTTAACTGGTCCATCCCAGACTAAAAGCCAACATACAGAGATTATTCAGCTCTCACATTAAAATGCTAGCCAGACATTTTCCCCAAGACTTTAGCAGGAGAAAACACTTGTTCTCCGGACCGGGTTAGGCCTGTCCAGAACAGCACTGTTTGCTGCTCTAGGCTGAGCCGGGGATGAGTCAGGGAGTCTGTGACGTTGGATCGATCACCCAGGGGCAGTGTTTGTTTCTCCTTCAAGCTGCTGAAGATTTTTTACTCACACTTCTGAGCAGTGCCTTTAGTTCTCCCCAACTTCCTGGCCTTTCTCCAAAAGCGAGTGGATGGGAGCAGGGAAGGGGCAGAGGGGAAAGAACTGCTTTCTCAGCCCTCAACCCCCTTGTGCTCTTGTCACACAAGAGTGGAGGGCAGTTAGAGTATCACAAGATCAAAAGAGGACACTGCTGGGTGGCCCCTTAGCAAGTCTTAGCTTCTTGGCCTGCTGAGAGAGTATTCCTTGGGCATGGTGCCAAAGTATCTCTAAGAAATCAGATGGTGGCCAGATCTGAAGGACCCACAGGTTCTGAGTGGTGGATTTTTTTTTGTTAACCCTTCATGTGGTTTTTCAGAAGACTTCTTAAGCTTGTGGGCTGCCCGTGGTCTCCTCTGTCCCTCTGATTTCCATTCACCCTGAGCAGTGACAGATCCTTTCTCCCCTTTTGGGCCTGAAGAGCTTTTCCCTAAGGACAGCAGCTCACACTTAGACCACCCCAACCCATTCCATTTATTTTCTAGAAGAACAAAAGACATTGAAAACAATTTAGAAGTGTTATCTAGAATAAAATAATTTGACTAGTTTCTAATAAATGTGGCAATTTTCTCTTAGGGAAAGTCTTTATCACTTATTCTATGGACACAGCCATGGAGGTGGTGAAATTCGTGAACTTTTTGTTGGTAAACGGCTTCCAAACCGCAGTAAGTATTTTATCCAAATGGATAACTAAACAGTTCTAGTGAAGACAGTGAAAAAAAAAAAAATAGAAGAGACACTATAATAGCTATTGATGTTTAAATGATATTATTTGATTATGTGACAATACATAGAAGTAGTTATTTTCTAAATTTTAAGGTATCCACACCTCCAGCACTTTTTCCTTTATGCTTGTGGAATGACCCTGAGGACCTCTGAACAGCTAGCACACACAAGCACAGATGCAGCTGGCCCTGGCCGAGGGAAGCACCAGGCTGTCGCGGTGCTTTGCACCTTTGCCCTCTCTCACCAATCATGTCTGACTTTAGCGGAGCTGCCTGTGATGCAGGAAGCTGCAGGCTTCACCAGGGTCACCTGCTTATTTAACATGGTCCTTTTGTTCTGCACTGGGTTATGAGGTTTGAAGCAGAACCCCTGAAGCCAGGGTCCCCTACTGTGCCCAGCTGCCATCACACGCCTAGAGGCTGTGATGCTTCTGGACAGGGAATACACAGCTGGGTTTTCACCTGGTCTAGTGGAGTTCTGGTGAAAGGAGGCAGACCCTACCCAGCCCTGAGGGCCACTGTGACCTTGGCTCAAGAAATCTCAGGAATCCTCCATTCCTCCGGTCCCCCTAAAGCCTCTTGACACAGCTTACAGCCGTGTAAATTTTTCTTTAGGATGAATAAAATATCACAGGACATGCTCAGAGGACTGGTTTTTCTCAATCACCAAAGTCACTTTGTTTTCTTCCCAGAAGCCTCTTGTAGGCCTCTTCTAGGGAATATTAGAGAGTGGTGAAAAATTAAGGGAAATAACCATGAATAGGAATGTTGAAGGGTAAAGAGGAATACTTAGCAACTAAATATCAATGTTAAATGTTCGTTAGTATTGTTTAACAGGAGTTTTATTTGAAATTTTCTTTATTCTATAAAATAATGTTTTTAATGGGAATGTCTAAAAGTAAAAAAAAAAAAAAGCATAGAATTTATTTATTTATTTATTTATTTATTTATTTATTTATTTATTTTTTGAGACAGAGCCTCAAGCTGTCACCCTGGATAGAGTGCCGTGGCATCACAGCTCACAGCAACCTCCAATTCCTGGGCTCAAGCGAGTTTCTTGCCTCTGCCTCCCAAGTAGCTGGGACTACAGGCGCCTGCCACAACACCCGGCCATTTTTTGGTTGCAGCCATCATTGTTGTTTGGCAGGCCCGGGCTGGATCCGAACCCACTAGCTCAGGTGTACATGGCTGGTGCCTTAGCCCGCAGATCCACAGGCGCCGAGCCAAAAGCATAGAATTTATACAATCCAACTTCATGACTATATAGAGACTAACATTTCACTTTCTTATAGGTATTAGGAAGGACATCTGAGGTGAGACAATTACTTAAGCTGAAGAGTTTGAGGCCAGCTTGGGCAACACAGCAAGACCCTGCCCGTAAAATAAATAAATAAATATATAATCACATCCCAACACATAAGGCCAGGGACAAAATTTTTGGTCATTTCCAAATATATGTACTGATTTCCATAGAGTTGAGCTCAGAGGGTTTGTTTGTTTTTCAAAATTAGGGCTGCCTAGGTAGAATTTAAATCTGTCCTTGACCCTCATTACTAGGAAGCCTTGTGGTAGAAATAACAGATTTATTTATCTATTTATTATTTTTATTTGAGACAGAATCTTATCTCATCTCCCTCGGTAGAGTGCCATGGTGTGACAGCTCACAGCAACCTCCAGCTCCTGAGCTTAGGTGATTCTCCTGCCTCAGCCTCCTGAGTAGCTGGGACTACAGGCACCTGCCACAACGCCCAGCTATTTTGTTGTTGTTGTCGCAGTTTGGCCAGGGCCAGGTTTGAACCCGCCACCCTTGGTATACGGGCTGGTGCTCTACCTATGGAGCCACAGACACTGCCGAAAATCACAGATTTATTAGTGGAAATAAAACACTTCATGGGTAATTTAAAGAGAGGGTAATAAAGGAACAATTACAAAGCTCTTGGTAGGTTATAGGGAATCCAGTTTTCTTAGGAATAGCGCGATATCCAGGTACTCACAAAAGCAGGGAGTTGTTACTGCCCGTAGGTCAAAAGAGGCAAGGGAAAAATGGTACTGGAATGAGAAGAGGGTGGCTATATTTGTTTGCTTGGGCTCCCATAAAGTACTACAGCGTGGCTTAAACACAGAAATTTATTTTCTCATGGTTCTGGAGGCTGGAAGACCAAGCTCAGGGTTTCTGCAGGGGGTGTTCTCCTGAGGCCTTTCTCCTTGGCTTGTGGACTGCAGTCTTCTCCTTCCATCCTCACATGGTCTCCTCCACGCATATACATCCTTGTTCTAATCCCCTTTTCTTCTGTGGACAGCAGGCCTGCTGGGTTACAGCCCAACTGTATATGCATTTTAAAGGCCTATGGTCAAATCACACTATGGCATACTAGGGGTGAAAGCTTTAACATAAGAATTTTGAGGGGACACATTCAGCCCTTAGCACCAGTGCAATTGTTATGACAGGAGCTGTGGATTTTGGTAGAGACCTGGAGAGACAAAGGGAAGACTTCTAGTTTATTTTTATTTTATTTTATTTTTTAAGACAGAGCCTCAAGCTGTCACCCTGGATAGAGTGCTGTGGCATCACAGCTCCTAATCCTGGGCTCAAGCGAGTCTCTTCCCTCCGCCTCCCAAGTAGCTGGGACTACAGGCGCCCGCCACAACGCCCGGCCATTTTTTGGTTGCAGCCGTCATTGTTGTTTGGTGCGCCAGGGCTGGATTCGAACCCGCCAGCTCAGGTGTACGTGGCTGGCGCCTTAGCCCGTTGAGCCACAGGCGCCGAGCCAGACTTCTAGTTTATTGTGCCTCCCAGAATGTCCACCTCAGTGGCTGAGAATAATTTAGGTGCTGGGATACTAGTAATAATTACCATTTGTGGAGTACTTACTTTGTACCTGCCATTATGATATGCCTTTTCCATGTTAACTCATTTTAATCCTCTAAACCACCCTAGGAAGTAGGTTTATTAACCGCATATTAAAAATGAAGACTGCGTAGCCGGGCGCTGTGGCGGGCGCCTGTAGTCCCAGCTACTCGGGAGGCTGAGGCAAGAGAATCGCTTAAGCCCCAGAGCTGGAGGTTGCTGTGAGCAGTGTGACGCCACGGCACTCTACCCAGGGCGATAAAGTGAGACTTTGTCTCTACA
>CAUYON010053159.1:0-30426 GCA_963573935.1 Arctocebus calabarensis | reverse complement strand
GGAAGGGACTGTATTCATTCGTTTCCTGGCCAAGGAACCCATACACCTATATATACCCTGAGACTAAAGGCCTAAAGGAGACGGGGAAAGACCGGGAGAGAAACGGAGAGAGCTTTTCTCTCCCCACTTGAGTTCTCTCCTTCTACCAGGAGCTTTAGTGTTTTCTGTATTCTTTTCTGTAAATAAATTCTGTCTTGGCTCGGCGCCCATGGCTCAACAGGCTAAGGCGCCAGCCACGTATACCTGAGCTGGCGGGTTCGAATCCAGCCCGGGCCCGCCAAACAACAATGACGGCTGCAACCAAAAAATGGCCGGGCGTTGTGGCGGGTGCCTGTGGTCCCAGCTACTTGGGAGGCGGAGGCAGGAGACTTACTGGAGCCCAGGAATTGGAGGTTGTTGTGAGCTGTAATGCCACAGCACTCTACCGAGGGTGACACCTTGAGGCTTTGTCTCAAAAAAAAATAAAAATAAATAAATTCTGTCTTACCACTGGGGGGTGGGGGTAGGGAATAATATAATGAAGAATAATAAAATACATGTATTTAAAAGAAAAAAAAAAGAATCAACATCTCTTCTTCAAATTTGATGACTTGGGCCTGTTGTCAGAGAAAGAGAACTGAAACCTGCATGGAGTCAAGAGTTCTGGCCTCTGAAATGTGGTAAGAAGGAACAATTCTATCCAAACCCAAGTTACTTTAGTAACTTGATGTTGTTATTCAGTACTCTGTTATGAGTTTAACAGATTGTCATTCCTTCATTGTTCCATCCATATTCTGTCACGATGCAGACACTAAGCAGGGGGAGAAGGCAACATCTCATAATCAAGGAGAAAAGCTAAAACACATTCCAAATCAGGCAGTTCTCTGCTACATTTATACCAATATTAAAAAAAAAATTGAGCTACAACCTCATTATACAGCTAGGGATTTGGTTTGTATTAACAAGCCACACGGAGTGAAAAGTCGTCTGTGATATGCAAACAGTTAACTAGATGTCTGTGAAATTCTGAAAAGGTAACACGTGTTGACCTGGCGCTTTGTCACAGTAACATGAACACAAAAAAAATCCTTTTTTTTCCATAACCAACCCTCAAAAAATTATTAAAACACTAAATCTAAATTAAGCATAACCACAACGTATTCATTAAAATCTGATCACCTTGCTTTCCATTAATGAAGACTAACTTAAAACAAAAATAGAAAAGCAGCTGCCCACCTGGCGAATGTGCATAGTCAGCTGGTGCTGGGTGGTGCAAATCTTTTCACACAGGGGGCAGTTATAGGAAGACTTCTCCTCTTTCGTTTCCTAAAAAGAGAGATTTAAAGGAAGATAAATTTGAAATCATGGTCAACTATTGTCTCTTCTTTCTGTAACAAGCAGCTGTGTTTAAGTGGTTGAGAGCAAGGGCTCTGGAGCCTGCCCAGATGTGAGCTTGGACAGGTCACTGTCCTGTCTGCCCTTGGTTTCCTCACTCCAAGATATCGACCATCCACCACAGTGTGCTGTGGTGCAGATTAAATTAACACATGCAAAGCACTAGAACAGTGCCTGGTTCATAGTGAGTGCTCAATAAATACTAGCATTCTTCTCAGACATTGTTTAATTATAAATTAATCCTCTGTGATGGCAAAAAATTAACTGTCAAAGGAAGAGCTGAAAGGGAATACTTTTCTCCTCAAGTCCCACCCAGGCTCCAGGCATTTTTCACTGGGTTTCAAGGCCCTGAAATTCTCATCAGAGAAATCCGGCCTAACGGGAGTGGGAGTCCTCAGCAACCAGCTGTGAACCCAGAGGGGACAAGATGGCTCCTCTGCTCACTGCTGACAGCTACACGATGCTGTTCATAAATAATAACTAAAACTATAAAAAGGAGAAATCTATCCCTTATCAAGACCTTGACAGAAATGACAAGAGAGTGACAAAGAACCTGATCACTACCTGCTGAGGTAGCTCACTTTATGTTCCCTCAAAACAGACAGTACAAGCTTCCTTCAAGCACTATGCTTTACATTTTTAAGGAAAAAGCCAACCCCCTTCACACCCATCTGTTACAGCTCCTACTTCCAAGTAATTCTAGAGAATTGGAAGACATGCCCACCACTGACTTCTTATCCACACAATTGTTAAGCACCAGGGGTCCCTGTTCCCATTCTCCAAACCTAGATGAACCAGAGATGAACATCTCCTCCAGGAATCTGGAACTGAGACACAGACTAAGATCAGTGGGTTTCCAAAGATCAGCCTTTTGAAACACACACGTCTAGACCAGATTCCCAACACGCTGAATCAGAATCATGGGGGAGGGGGAAGAGTTAAACCTCAGACATCTGTTTGTCTCACAAGCTCCCCGGAAGACACTGATCTGTGCCCAGGTGTGGAGTGACTATATTACTAGTTAGGTGACCGTGATCACTGAATTGAGGGTTCAAGTAAAGTTGGGGCCAGGCCCCAGCACCTTTGCAAGCCCAAAGAGAAAGCAGCTGCAGAAAACAAGGCTAACGAAAGCATGAGACCAGGCAGCCTGGGGTGTAGAGGAGAAGTCAGCACTGACTCTGGGGCTGGATATTCTGTCCAGGCTATAGATCACTTCCTATCCTTGGGCATCTTTCAAGAGGTCTCTTTTTTTCTTGCATGCATTTAAATAAGTTTCCATCCCTTGCAAATAATACCAATTATTGAGCACTTACTATGTGGAAAACTCTGTATGTACAGAAACGTCAGGTTTTTTTCATAACCACTAAGAACAGCCATTATAATGAATCCTATTTTCTGGACAAGGAAACTGGGTATAGAGAGATAAGTACCTGTTCCAAGTCAGAGAACTATTAAGTAGTAGACACAGCATTAAAACTTAGGCCAGCTGCTCACAGCCCATGCCCTAAACCACCATGCTATATAAAGTATAACCCCAAAATGGATTAACCCCAAGGCACAAAAAGGAAACACCCTTGTGGTTGCTCATGAGATGATGAAAATAAAAGTCACCCTGAAGACTATAAAAACAAATGGCGCCATAAACCAGATGGGTGGTGTGAAAGTGTGACCATGTCTCGTTTGGAGCAAGCTTCTCTCTCACTCCTCTTCAAAGACTAACAATTCTAATTCTAAACAATAGGAACATTTTCCTAATCAGGAAAACTGGGTCTGAAGACTAGGTATACTACACTTTTTCATACTCTAAAATTAAAAAGAATTAAGAATATGAATTCTACATAAGTTGACTACTGGACACACTAAAAAACATTCCCAGCTTCACCCACCTATCTGCGTACTTTCAGTCCTCTCAAAGGTCTAATTGTGTGTTACATGTGACAGAGTGTTATACCTTCTCAGCCGAGTACTACAGACAGAATGGAGATAGCCAAAGACCTCACAGAAAAAAATAAAATTAAAAGCAACAGCAACAAGATAATGAGGGCTATCTCAGGGCCAGGCCAAAAGTTGGGCAGAGTTCAAAATTTGGCAGGTTATTATTGTTAAATTATTAGATCAGCAATTATATATACTTTGTGTGTGTGTTAAAGAGACAGGAGTCTCCCTATATTGCTCAGGCTGGTTTTGAACTCCTAGGCTCAAGGGATCCTCCTGCCTTAGCTGGGATTATAGGTGTGTACCACTGAACCCTGCTAATAATACATACATAATTTTTAAAATGTTTAAAAAGACTGACCAATACGATGTAAAAGTATCTTAAAAAGTTAGGCCTCAAGTGGCAAGCCTGTTAAGGAGAAAAAATTTTTTTTAAATTCATCTGTGGGGCTAAGGCTCCAGCCACGTACACCTGAGCTGGTGGGTTCGAATCCAGCCCGGACCCACCAAACAACAATGACGGGTGCAACCAAAAACTGGCCGGGCTTTGTGGCGGACGCCTGTAGTCCCAGCTACTTGGGAGGCAGAGGCAAGAGACTCGCTTGAGCCCAGGAATTGGAGGTTGCTTTGAGCTGTAATGCCATGGCACTCTATCCAGGGTGACAGCTTGAGGTTCTGTCTCAAAAAAAAAAAAAAAAAAAATTTCATCTGTGGGCGGCGCCTGTGTCTCAGTGAGTGGAGTGCCAGCCCCATATGCTGAGGGTGGCGGGTTCGAACCAAGCCCTGGCCAAACTGCAACCAAAAAAGAAAAAATTCATCTGTGTTTACCTTGAAGTAGATACTAGACAAACTGTGCAACTGGGTATTGACTCTGTCAGTAGATCATTAACTGACACTCAAATCTTGGAGGCTGGCAGTGCAGTACTCAGATTATAGTATAGGTCCACAAAACCCAAAGTGGTGTGGGAGGACATCTGTAGACTCAGATTTCATGCAGGGTGTCCCAAAAGTTACCATACAATGGGGAAAGCTACGTGTCCTTTTATTTACAAAATATTTATAAAATATTCTCTATTTGTTGGCCACCTCTTCCATTTTCCCTATGCATGGTGACTTTAGGGGCAACTTTGGGGACACCTTGTATTTTAAGATAAACCAAACAGAAAAGAGAACATTGTGATGCTAGAAGAGAGGCCCTGATGGAGAATTCTGAATCCATTTATTGCAGCCGTGCTGGTGGAAGGAGCATTATTTCCTGAGCTGAAAGATAAAATTAGCAGCTAATGTGATAACTAACCATTCCATAATGAAACAATCTGGCACCTTGTCAGCGTGTGGCTGTGGCTAATCTGTCCTGGAACTCTGAGCTCGCACTGATGGGACTTTCCCTAGGCTCTCTCTCTCAGCCCTCCCCATCCAGTCTCTAGGTATGAAGATGCTTCCTTTGCCTCTGAACTTTCTCCTCACTGTGTTTTGTTTTTTTAGGTCTAGCACTGTATTTACCAGGCTACCTTTGACTCAGACCTCCACTTCAAGACCAAAGCCAATGCACCAAATCCTAGAGGAGAAAGGAGAGGGATGGACGCATCCTGGCTAGCCTGCACACTTGCTTGCTCACACATGGAGAGGCAACCTGCCCTGGGCAGGAGGCACAGGAGGCGCTGTGGGCGCCCCTCAGGGCCCTAACTACCAAATCTCAACTACAGCCTGGACTTGAGCCAACTCCATGTATTTAAGGAAAAGCTTTCTGCAATTACTATACTTTCTCCTAGTAAAGGAGAGAAAAGTGACTTGGCTATCTTATTCATCCTGAAATACCTGGCACCTGGCACAGCAGCTAGTAGTAGGAGCTGGATATATACTGTTTGATGGGTGGAAAGATGGATGGATAGATGGATGGACAGACAGTCACATGAGAATGGAAATAAACCTTTTCTTCTCAGAGCTAGCAATCCTTCTCGACTCAGGCCACAGTCTGAGTATTTTCTCAGGCACCCATAGGAAGAGAGGCACACGGAGACACGGGAAAAAAAGAGAGAGAGGAATCAATGTTCCAACCCTAAAACATCACAGAACTCTGCCAATTTCTCAGCCTTGAGCAAGGTGTGGAGCAATGCATACTCCTACACACTGGGGGAGTAGAGTTTAGGGCTGGTACAGTTTCTCCTGGAGGGCAAGTTGTATCCAAAACCTTAATTAAGGTCTACTTCTAAGAATTTATAGAGGCGGTGCCTGTGGCTCAAAGGAGTAGGGCACCAGCCCCATATGTGGGAGGTGGCGGGTTCAAACCCTACCCTGGGCAAAAACTGCAAAAAAAAAAAAGAATGTATAGAAAACCCTCACAGTTGTGTACTCAGCGAATTCTGTATAAGGATAGTCACAATAGGATTTTTAATAAAAAGGAAAATAAATTCATAAAGTCCAATGAATTTGCTTTCTCATCCATCCCTAGTTCCTAGACAAACTCAGAAGACCACATTCTCTACCAGGGTTTACTATAGCCACCATTAAATCAGTGAAACCAAAAAGTAAACATGAAGAAGCCAATTTATAGTCTGTGGATTCAGAGAGAAAATGAGAATTATTCACCCTCTGCTCTCCTCCTTGACCTACCCTTTGTTGAACCATACATAGCAACATATACCACCAACATAGCAACGACTTTTCAAAGTGGCCAACTGTACATTAATGTAAAGATTCATCGTTTTTCCCAATAAAGGCATCATGAACTTTTAAAATACCATTAATCTTTCCCAATCTCATCTATGTACTCATTCTCCCATTTCCTGATCTAATGTCCACTGAAAATTCAAAAAGAATAAATAGTATCTTAAGTGGAGTCAAATCTGTGCTTTTTCAAGGATGAAAAGCTGAACAGCAGCCCCAGCACAAACAGTACTAATTTACTACCTAATGTGAACACACACACACACACACACACACACACACACAAAGCCCAGTGAAGCAGCTGTATGAATAAGGAAAAAAACTGCATCCCAGTAGAAGAATCAGTTGCGTTCTCTACTGTGGCCCTCATGTGAAGAAAGCTTGGATTCAAATCAAATGGTGAGGCCAAGAATAAGGGTGCTTTCACCAGCATTGACTCCATAGCAAAGAAAATTTACTCTGTGAAAGCAAAAATGATTACGGCCTCTGGGAATGTCTGTTTCATTCCTAACACTTCCAGTGTTTTCTCTCAGGAAGCTGGGGAATGCCTCCTGATGTTCTCACAGACTGAACCCACCAGATGTCACCACCCGGAGCACAAATGCTTACCTGGTTCCTTCTGCCAATCCGGTTTGGTCCTGGAGGCTTCCCAGGGGACCTGATGCTCTGCGGACTCCCGCCATTCTCAGCGACCTTCCCTACACTCATTACCGCTGACATCATGGTATTGATGGAAGACAGGTCTGAACCTTCCAAGCCAACAGGCAAACTCGACGTCATTGGGACAAGGGTTTAAGCTTCTAAGAAGCCTCTGGCATAAAACTGAAAATTGGAAATTGCTGATATGATAATGGGAAGTTTAGACTTCTGCCATAGCCAGGGGGCGCTGGCCACAATACTTTAACTATAAACTAGGGTCAACAATGTCCGACAACCTCCTTATTCAGTTCAAGCCCATATTCATGCCAATAACGACCGAAACTTTTCATTAAATGAAATCTCGATGTACCAAAAACTAACCAATAACCTTGTTTCCCTTCGGAGTGTATGTCACCGATGGCACTCAATAGGAAGCAGGATTTTTGCCTTTCCTAGTCTTTGTTAGGCAGAAATGGGAAAAGCCAAGCCAACAATGAGGAAATCCAGGGAGCTGCCATCGGGCCAGCATCCCAGCATCCTCCAAAAAAACCCTGGGCTTATTTAATACTCCATGAAGGTTCTAGACCTAAAACTAGTGATGAGAAACTTCAGGTTTATTTAACTCCACTGCTTCAATACAGTGATTTTACTGAGAAGCCTAAATGTTTTAAGAGATTTGAGAAGCCAACCCTATCAGAATTACAATCAAATTTCAAATTGATGTGTAAAATCTTGCTTCCTAAAAAAAATAATACAAGTAAGTAATATACCCCAGAAAACAGAAAAAGACCCCATCCCCACCGCAGACACACACACGGCTAATTACCTCCATCTTCTGCCCCAATTGAAATACTATGAAATTTCCCCCCACAATAGCTGTCATCCACATGGGGTAGGAAATGAGTCTGTGTTGACCTGTTTTTCTTTCTCTTGATGCCACTTGTGGACACTGAAAGGGAAGCAAAGATAAAAAGGTTGAATTAACATCTTTTCACGTTGAGATTAAAAAAATGGAAATTGTTTATAATATCTGCCATAATCTCAAACTATATTCATACAGAAAGTATGTATAAGAGGCAATGTTTAAGTCCTTTCTTCTTCCCAGACCACACTCTATAACTATGGTTTTCAACCTTGACTCGATGACCTCAGAGTGCTTTTGCCTCACTGCACAGTATTTTACTTTCCGAAGCTTGTCTTTATCCACATACCTCAAATTTTCTTTCACACTGAGCAGTAACCCTCCCAGGGGCGGTCAGGCTCCACTTGAATCCCCCTCTCCCAATGCCTTCACCTAACACTGACCAAAGACTAAACAGTTAAGGCATTCACAAAAAGAAAGCTAGTACCATAAAAAGGCCGAGCAAAGGGAAAACTATGGCCTAGGGACTTATCAAAATTAACTAGAAGTACTGGGGCCAACAGGCAAGAAGTCAATAGGTAAATTGTTTTCCTTGTTTTATCTGGGAAGATATTCTATAGCTGAAGGCCTACCAGTAATATCTAAATTATCTTAACATCTTACTATCCTACAGTGTGGGTTAATAAATTCTACAAGTCCACAAGAGCAGCCAAAGATCAAGCTCAACATCCCAGCTATAAAGAGAATGCCTTAAAAAAAAAAAAAAAAAAAAGAGAGATAATGCATAGAAATAACCCAAGAAAGAATATGATTTCTGGTGATTTCCTCCTCTAACTTTAAGGGATGCAACCTATGTTATGACAAAGGGTAACATCCAGAGCAGCTACTAATGCACAGTATAAGAAAGGTCTGGGGCTAGAACTTTATAATAATGCTCCCCTCAGCTGAGAGGGACCAACCCAAAATCCTATCAAATGGGAGAGAGACAATCCTAGGAACAGTATTTTTTAAGACACAAAATATACTTTCACATTTAAGATGTGAACCAAATGGTTTTCTAAAAGGCAGGTAAAAATTCTGACTATAGAAAAATACAGTTTGTAACAACTCCCCCACACCCTAATCTCCATCTTTCTCCATAATGGGCTGAAAGCTATGGCCAAAATTAAAGGAAAAAACCCAAACTGGTATCTTTCTATGAGGTTTCCCCATCCTAGCAGATCATTTAAATTTATTGAAATTATGCTTCAAACTTCCTGTTTTTAACTTTCTTAGAAAGTTTATTGGGGTGATTTCTCTTGAGGAAAAAACATGCAGACCACACTCTATATAGTGTGCACACATACAAGTATGTACAAACACAGAACATCTTCTATTTCTTTCTTTCTTTTTTTATTTTTTTTTTGAGACAGAGCCTTAAGCTGTCACCCTGGATAGAGTGCCGTGGCATCACAGCTCACAACAACCTCCAACTCCTGGGCTCAACCAAATCTCTTGCCTCCACCTCTCAAGTAGCTGGGACTACAGGCGCCCGCACAACGCCCGGCCATTTTTTGGTTGCAGCCGTCATTGTTGTTTGGCGGGTCCGGGCTGGATTCGAACCCGCCAGCTCAGGTGTACGTGGCTAACGCCTTAGCCCGTTGAGCCACAGGTGCAGAGCCAATCTTCTTTTTCTTAATACATTGCTAATAAAAGTATCAACAGTTCCCTGGAATTTTTTTTTCTTTTTTGAGACCGAGTCACACTATGTCGCCCTCAGTAAAGTGCTGTGCATCACAGTTCACAGCAACCTCAAACTCTTGGGCTTAAGAGATTCTCTTGCCTCAGCCTCCAAAGTAGCTGGGACTATAGGGGCCTGCCACAATGCCCAGCTATTTTTTAGTTTTACTTGTCACTGTTCATTTGTTAGGCCCAGGCCGGAGCTGGTACCCTAGCCGTTGAGCTACAGGTGTCAAGCCAGTTCCCTGGAATTTTTCAAGTCAATCGGCATGTAATTATGACTCAAAAATGAACTTCAATACTGAATTCACCTTATGCTTTTAAATATCTCTACCATAATTATTTATTTATTTAGTGGAAACAGAGTCTCACTTCATCACCCTCGGTAGAGTGTCATGGCATCACACAGCTCACAGCAACCTCCAACTCCTGGGCTTAGGTTGATTCTCCTGCCTCAGCCTCCCAAGTAGCTGGGACTACAGGTGCCCGCGACAACGCTTGGCTATTTTTTTTTTCTTTTGTTGCAGTTTGGCTGGGGCCGGGTTTGAACCCGCCACCCTCGGTATATGGGGCTGGCACCCCATCCACTGAGCCACAGGTGCCACCCTCCCTACCATAATCTTAATGTGCAGAAATTTATGAAATAACTGACTAGAAATCAGTAAAAAGAAAATGAACCTTTCTACCAATTTCTACTAAGAGTTTTGAAGATCTTGCTTTTGTTCTATCCCTACATTTAGAAAAGAAAAATGTAGTAGAGTTAACTCAAATCTGGGAACAGGGTAAAAACCTTTAAGACTAAATGTAAAATTGTAAGTTACAAAAAATATACATTAATTCTATCATTGAATAAAGGAAGAAAGTCAGAAGGAAAATAAGCAACAGGCAAACTGACATGAATATATTCACTAAACAGAACCAAATTACCAGTAAGAATTCATGCAGTCGGCTCAGCACCTGTGGCTCAATGGGCTAAGGCACCAGTTACGTACACCTGAGCTGGCGGGTTCGAATCCAGCCCAGGCTCGCCAAACAACAATGACGGCTGCAACCAAAAAATGGCCAGGCGTTGTGGTGGGCGCCTGTGGTCCCAGCTACTTGGGAGGTGGAGGCAGGAGACTCAGCTTGAGCCCAGGAATTGGAGGTTGCTGTGAGTTGTGATGCCACGTCACCCTATCCGGGGTGACAGCTTGAGGCTCTGTCTCAAAAAATAAAAATAAAAAAAAAGAATTTATGCAGTCATTATGATAGCAAAGCTACACTCTTGCAAACCTCCAAAGGCCTTAAATACAAAATGCCTAGCAGAAGTCACTACAGCTAACCAACATAAAGCTGAAAGTTGCAAGGGCTTATCCCCCTTGAAAAGGAGAAAAGTCATGAAAGCTCGTTTCCCATTTTGTCTGGACAGGAAGACATTTGCTAAATTTATTTCCTCCTTCGGGATAAAGTGTAAAATGTGACACTACCCACTGACGACACCAAGATCACCTACATTTACTTCCTTTTCCGACTTTAAGAGCAATTTGTGTAAGTAGATGCACTTCTCATCTTTGATCTGAACATACAATTAACAAAATGAAATTCCCAGCTATACAGTTAGAAAAGAAGAGTCACTGGACTCATCCCTGAGAAGCTGTTTCAGAAGGAACCAACTACTAGCCCCTGGGGTTGTAACAAGATTGTACTTCAGTCTGTTCCTGTGTCTTATATTTGAGTACCAGGGAGCAGGGCTGAAGCAGAAGGAAACTGGTGCAATGCACAATGCATTTCATTGTTCTATGTTGGGAAAAAAAAATCCACCAGAACACAAAAGCTCATCTACGTGATAATTTAACCAGAGGAGGCTGGCCAGTATTAGCCGATCTTACCAACTCCAAGTGCCATCCTGGACTATACTCAAACAACAACCCAAACCAACAAACCTAAGCTCTCTGATTATCAGCTTCGGCGAATGAAAAATAGCTTGACTGTTTAAAGGTCCATTCACAAAGCATGTTTTCTTTCTAGATATTTATTATAATCCTAGATTTTTCATTTTCTCTCCTATACCATTTCCTCCCCCTGACATCCCCCTCACACTCAATACTAATACTAATAACAAAAATAAAAATCACTGTTCCTGTTTTAATATAATCCTCTCACCTGGAATCACAGATCTCTGAAAACCCAAATGAAATTCCCAAGACACAGATCTGAACAACCCTGCCAAGTGGACTGGCCAATGTTCCAGTTTTTAATGCACAGGGTCTGCACTTGAGGGGAGGAAGGGAGAAAGAAGAAGCAAATGAGGAGTCTGCGCGGCTGCTTCCTGAGCGACAAGCCCTCTGCATCCTTGCTGAGATTTCTCACCTCACACCTTGGGCCCATCAGATCAAGAAGAACCAGCAAGTCACAGTTACAGTTTCAATACGGTTTAGCACCAAAGCCTCAGAGGGTATGGAGAAGACGAAGGACAACTCAAAGGGAATGTGGGGAGGTCACAGAAGACTCAACATTCAACATTATTGTGACTCAAGCAAAGTCAATAAAGTTTCACTGACCTGCTTTCTTTGTGTTATCAAGCTGCCCTCCTTACTGAGGAGCTGGTACTGGCTGGGCCCAGACGTGGGCGGGGTCACACCTCAGAACCACTACTGGAGGACAGAGTCGGAGCAACCTACAAAAATGAGAAAGGATGACATTAAAAGGGGGTTAAGACCAGAAATGACCCACTACTTAACATCACCGGGGGGTCACAAATTAGGACAAGAGAACCTTTCCTACCCCCTGCCTGCAATTACAAGCAAACTGTTAGCTCTTGGCCAATTCGACCCAAAGCTGCTCCATTAGCATCTAAGCAAGAGCCACTGGAGCTGAGTGTGCCTTGGGCAGGACCCTCCCCACCTGCAACCGTGGTCCAATAATGTTAAGGGCAACGCCAGGTGAGAATGGCTCAAACTGCTGGCTCCAGGAAGTTTCGAGCATCCTAATGGCATGTTCATAGTAGATGCTGGCAGACTGCAAGTTTAATGGGAAGAGACAAGACGGCAATCAATGCTATCAGAAACGGAAGGAAGAAAAGAAGAGAGCCGAAGAAAGAAGGAAATATGTAACTAAACATATTTAAAAGATATAAAAGAGAAATTATTACATCTTTTCTTTCCCAAGGGAGCGGGAAATGTTTGTAACATACATCAAACAGCACCAAACACAGAGGTCTTCTTTTCTGTAGGAAAGATGGCAGAAAATGTTTCATATGCCAGTCAAGAGCTTAAGAAAGTCTGTTTGGGGGTGTCAATAGACCTAAAAACTCTGGGAGAAAGCTGTGTCTGGTCATGGCCAAAGTTGGAGAAAACTGGAATGTAGCATTTCCCAAAGCTACAGCATTCAGTCGTGTTCTCTCTGGCTCTGAACACAGCATCCTTCAGCTAAGCTGAAGATGGAAACACTGGGAGGAGACTCAAGAAGTAACAGAAACCCCATGCCGACAACACCTGTTGAGAAACAACTGCTTGGTGTGTTTTCTCACTTTTATCCCCTTTCGGAGTATCTGGAGACAAGCTGCCCATTCATGTCCCACAGCAATTGTTTTGAATCTTACTTTGTCCATGAATAGCTATTGTGTGTTTCAGCAGGAAAATCCTTGTGCTGGACCAGCCTGCGGGAGGTGAGAAAACCCCACCAAGCTTTTCTACCCTGTGCTTTTCCCAGGACAATTTTTCTCCATATTTCTCACCACACTGCTTCAAAATTCTCCATCGTTTTCTTAGAGCCTTTCTCTTTGAAAAGTTCTTTGGGAGTCTGGGCACAGTGCTCCCACCTGTAATCCTAGCGCTTTGAGATGCTGAGGTGGGTGGATCGCCTGAGCTCACAATTTTAAGACCAGCCTGAGCCAGAGGGAGACCCCGTCTCTAAAAATAGCCAAGCATTGTGACAGGTGCCTGTAGTCCCAGCTACTTGGGAGGCTGAGGCAAGAGAATTGCCTAAGCCCAGGAGTTGGAGGTTGCTGTGAGCTGTGCTATCAGAACACTCTACTGAGGGTGACAAAGTGAAACTCTGCCTCAAAAAAGAAAAAAGTTGGCTCGGCACCTCTGGCTCAATGGGCTAAGGTGTCAGTCACGTACACCTAAGCTGGCAGGTTCGAATCCAGCCCGGGTCTGCCAAACAACAATGACGGATGCAACCAAAAAATGGCCGGGCATTGTGGCGGGTGCCTGTAGTCCCAGCTACTTGGGAGGCAGAGGCAGGAGACCTGCTTGAGCCCAGGAATTGGAGGTCACTATGAGCTGTGATGCCACAGCACTCTATCCAGGGTGACTGCTTGAGGCTCTGTCTCAAAAAAAAAAAAAAAAAAAGAAAAAAGAAAAAAGTTCTTTTTATTTGAGGTCAGGTGTGGTGTCTCATGCCTGTAAACTTAGCACTATGGGAGGCCAAGGCAGGAGGACTGCATTAACTCAGAGGTTAAAGACCAGCCTGAGCAAAGCAAGACCCCCATCTATACTTTAAAAAAAAAAAAAAAAAAGGAAAAGAAACACCCGCCTGAGCAAAGCAAGACCCCATCTATACTTTAAAAAAGAAGGAAGGAAAAGAAAAGAAAAGATGAAAAATAAGTCAAGTGAGGTGGCAGGTGCCTGTACTCCCAGCTACTCAGGAGGCTGCGGCAGGAGGATCCCTTAAACTCAGGAGTTTGAGGTTGCTATCAACTAGGCTGTTGCCATGGTGCTCTACCCGGAACAGCACAGTGAGACTGTCTCAAAAGAAAATAAAAAACTAGAGAAAGAAGAGAAGAGGGGAAGAGAAGTTAAGTTCTTTGGATCTTAAACAAAGCATAAGGAAACAAGAAATGACTCAAAGGGGGCAGCACCTGTGGCTCAGTGGGTGGGGCACTGGCCCCATATACCAAGGGTAGCAGGTTCGAACCCGCTCCAGCCAAACTGCAACAAAAAATAGCCAGGTGTTGTGGCAGCCACCTGTAGTTCCAGCTACTCGGGAGGCTGAAGCAAGAGAATCACCTAAGCCCAAGTGTTGGATGTTGCTGTGAGCTGTGTGATGCCATGGCACTCTGCTGAGGGCAATAAAGTGAGACTCTGTCTCTACAAAAAAAATAAAAATAAAAATAAAAATAAATAAATAAATAAATAATAAGAAATAAGTCAAGGAATGGCCTCTGAATGTGGCATAGAGATTCTCAAACCTGGAGATACCCTTATCATTACCCTAGTAGTGTTCTGCAGGACCCTCCTTGGAGAATCAGATGAACATTATAAACATCCCCCACAAATGAAGGGTAAAAATCCTTGTTTTGCCTGCCCTCCTTTCAACTATGCATCAAGTCAATTTTATTAAAATTCCTAGAGTTTTTAGAAATCCATAAATAAGCTGAGCATGGTGGCTCATGCCTGCATGTAATCCTAGCACTCTGATTACATGCAAGTATGAGGATTGCTTGAGGTGGATTGCTTGAGCATAGGAGTTAGAGACCAGACAGAGCAAGAGTGAGACCCTAAAAACAGAAAAACTAGCTGGGAATTACAGTGGGTGCCTGCAGGCCCAGCTACTTGAGAAGCTGAGGCAAGAGAAGGTCACTTGACGTTGCTGCGAGCTGTGATGATGCTACCCAGGGCGACTTTGACCCAGGTGAGACTTTGACACACACACACACACACACACACACACAAAAAGACAAAACATCCTTTCAATCATCCCCATCCATCTAAACCTAAAGATATCTGAGCTGAAATTAGTCTTTAAAAAGGAAGCAAAATGATGCATTTTTAAATTAATGCCAAGTTTTTATTAGAAAGTCTCAAGAGCTTGAAGAGTCCCATGGTCTTCTTTCTAGAAACTGTCAAGACCTCCACATAAATAAAATGAACTACAGCTCTACGTAATTAATAAAAGCATGCTTCAAGTCGGAGACAAATCTCTAGAATTAAAAAGTTCTAGACTGGGGAGGCACCTGTGGCTCAGTGAGTAGGGCACCGGCCCAATTTACCGAGGGTGGTGGGTTCAAACCTGACCCCAGTCAAATTGCATCAAAAAATAGCCAAGCGTGGTGACAGGCGCCTGTAGTCCCAGCTACTTGGGAGGCTGAGGCAAGAGAATTGCCTAAGCCCAGGAGTTGGAGGTTGCTGTGAGGACAATAAAGTGAGACTCTGTCTCTATAAAAAAAAAAAAAATTCTAGACTGTTGGGTATGGTGGCTCCCACTTATAATCCTAGCACTCTGGGAGGCTGAGCCAGGAGGATCAGATGAGCTCACGAGTTCAACACCAACCAGAACAAGAGTGAACCCTCTAAACAGAAAAATTAGCCAGGCGTCATGGCAGGTGCCTGTAGTCCCTGCTATTCAGGAGGTTGAGGTGGGAAAACTGCTTGAGCCCAGGAGTTTGAGATTGCTGAACCAGGCTGAGGCACTGACACTCTAGCCTGGGGGATAGGGCAAAACTATCTCAAACAAATAAATAACAGAGCGAAATGGTCCCAAATATACAAACAAGTTAATTACATTAAAAGAATTTGAGGATTGTAGCTAAGACTTACATTGAGATATAGACTGGGTTCTTCCTCTCATTTAAATAAGATACTTTAAAAAAAGTCCTCCAAGAAGTTTCCCTCAAACACATAGGACATGGCAGGAAAAAAGGATACTTTTGGAGCAAGAGGGCCAAGCTCTGAGACTTGACCTTGGAACTTTAATCTTCTTGACTTTGGCTGCAAATTATTTGAATATTGAGAATGTCTTGCAATTAAGCTAAATAACAAGAATCACTACCCTGTCTGTTTTGGGTACTATTAGGCCTAAGGGATTCATTCAACTTGAAGTGTGTGGAAAAGTACAAGACGATTCTTGGAAGAAACTTCAAGATACCCCTTACCTCCATCACCACTCCCTCAGGAAAACAGAAAGACTGGATGTGGCTGTGCCCTAGAAGATGACTTCTGTAAGTGAAATGTAACCGACTGGCTGGGACCCAGGGGTCTGAGATGCTGACTTTCTGGATTTGCATTCCCACAGAACACTAGGAGGGGGCAGAGGTTCCTCCAAGATGCCTAGGGCGAGGGTAAGGCCAGCCCCCAGCTTTAGGAAGATAAGGAACAATGCTATGTAAAGCCAGAAAGAAAAGATTAAGGGGTGGGTCTCCAAGTCCTAGGAGATAGCAGTGAAGAGATGAAAGATAAAAAGGAAGATGGTCCATAAACAATGGGCTTACACAGCCCAGCTTCTGAAAAACCTGAAGGTTCTTGAAAAGAAAGCTAAACTCTAGCCTAAGGGCCCTAGAAAACAGAGAATAAGGTTAGGATGATGGTTGGGGCCCTAGAAAAATGTTCCCACAAACTATAGAACCACCACCTTTACATACTTACTGGGATGAGTACAGTGCTGAGTGTCAACAATGGCCACAAAGGCTTGGTATGGATGGTCCATGCTGTGTAAGAGCTTTAGCTGACAGGTTCAGGCCAACCTACGACAACCTACACTCATTTAAAATAGCTTGAGTTCAGGGCGGCACCTGTGCCTCAGTGGGTAGGAAGCCAGCCCCATATACCGAGGGTGGCAGGTTCGAACCCAGTCCCAGTCAAATTGCAACAAAAAATAGCCTGGCGGGGGACTGTAGTCTCAGCTACTTGGGAGGCTGAGGCAAAAGAATCTCCTAAGCCCAAGAGCTAGAGATTGCTGTGAGCTGTGACACCAAAGCACTCTACTGAGAGTGACAAAGTAAGACTCTGTCTCTTAAAAAAAAAAAAAAAAAAAGCTTAAGTTCAGAGAAATTAAAGAGTCCCAGAATACTGTTATCTGCACTTTATCCCTGACCCTCGGACAGCCTTCCACATGATGTCACTCTAATTTCGGATATCAAAATGGCCTGAGCTACTATGGAGAAGCAAAGGTATCCCTTGCAGAATGGGCTGCGTGTTGGCTCAGCTGAGACAGAACCAAATCCCCTTCCTGTAAAGCTCAGGGCAAAACTGTCTCTTCAAACCAGGACAGCCACACACTTTCCATAAAGGCTGAGACAGCTGTGATGACAATTCTGAGTTCCAGGAAGTTGATGTGTTTCTTGGCTTGGGGTTCAGGCTGTGCCTCGGATAGTAGCCCTTGAAAGTCGCTTACCCCCCACCCATGGCTGGAACAGACTTTGGTAAGAAGGAACCATAGAGTGTCACGAGGCACCTCTTAGCATCTGAACAGTGCACAACTGGGCACCGTGAGCTGCTCCCCTGGGTGAGGAGAGACTGCTTGCTGAGCAGAGGTGGGAGAGACAACCCTGGGTACATACAAGACAGAAGTGCACAGGTGCAGGGGGCAGCAAGCCCAGGCCCCATGACATGTACATGGGCCTCCTTTTTAGTTGGCTGCTGAGCTCCTAAACCTCATTCCCTCAAGACTATAGGAAATGGTCAGATTCTTTAACCTGCCATTGAAGGCTCTCCATGCCCTGGCCTCAGTTTACCTTCTGGCCTCGTTTTGCTCACCAGGCCCCCACCCCACAATGTCATCTGCACTTCATCCCTTATCCTCAGGACAGCCTCCCGCATGATGTCACTCTGATTTCCAATGACCTGTGGCTCTTGGTTCTAAACTCCAGGGCACACTTACTCCGAACTCTGCCATCATACTTAATAATAAACATCACAGTCAACAAATTTTGGGTACTATGTGGTCACATGCCAAGTGTTCTATCTCATTTAATCCTCACAATAACAACCCTACCCTATGAGG
The DNA here is from genome assembly GCA_963573935.1 of Arctocebus calabarensis. Lineage (NCBI taxonomy): Eukaryota > Metazoa > Chordata > Mammalia > Primates > Lorisidae > Arctocebus > Arctocebus calabarensis. Next base: position 12,527 of record CAUYON010053159.1, on the reverse strand, counting down.
ATTGTTCCCACTGTACAGCCACGAAACTAAGGCGCAGAGGAGTTAAGTCACTTGTCTCAAAGATCCTAGAGCTGTTTAAGTAATAGAGCAAAGCTGAATCCAGTTTCCGAAACCTATTAAAATTATTTTGGACAAAATGTGTGAGACCTGCCACAGGGCTTGAGAGCACAGACGCACTCCCTTAGTCCCATTCTCTCATCCTGAGACCAACAATCTCATCCTGAATCACGGCTGCCTTTCCAGATGCTCAGGGCCCAGCATTCCGTTTACATCCGTGTACTACAGGAGAAAAGGAGCTCTCCCCTCCCACCTCCACCTCTGCCTTCCTTTCTCTGGCAAGATGCAGGACTGGACTTCCACCTCAGACTAAAAAGTCCACTGCAGCAGGCAAGAGTTTGGAAACACAATCCTTGCTGTGCAAAGTCATGGGGCACTTCATGATCTTTGCCCCCATATAGAAGTAGCCAGGCAAGGGAGGCTGGAGGGAAGCCACAAAGCTCTGCTTAACATCCCAGACAGTCCCTGCTGTCTGAGGGGCTGATCTAACTGGTCCACTGACACGGCACATGGAGAAGCTAACTACCCACAACCTACCTCCACCGCCAAAGAGCAGCAGCACACATCCCTGGGTCAGAGATGCAAATTCTCAGCCCCACCCCAGACCTACAGTATCAGAAGGGGGCGGGGGGGGGGGGCACAGTAGGTATTCACAGCAGATTCCAGCCCTGAGAACCAGCTTAGGAAGGAGGGCAGCACAAAACCAACCCTCACAGGTGGCTTTGGGAGGAGCTGCTCATTTATCACACACACACACACCCCCCCTAGGGCAAAAACACAAGGTGTTAGCGCAGAGACCTCCCAATTCTAACCTTGGGTTTATCACAAGCAAAAATAACAATAGGCCAGGCCTGTAACTGTAGCACTCTGGGAGGCCAAAGTGGGAGGATGGCTTGAGCTCAGGAGTTCAAGACCAGCCTGAGCAAAAGCAAGACCCCATGCCTACTAAAAATAGAAAAATGAAGCTGGACATGGGGTTGCAGGCCTGTAGTCTCAGCTACTTGGGAGGCTGAGGCAAAATGATTGCTTGAACCCAGGAGATTGAGGTTGCCGTGAGCTATAATCACACTACTGCCCTCCACCCAGGGCAAGAGAGTAAGATCCTGTCTCAAAAATAACAACAAATTAAATAAATAAGGGGGGAAAGGGATGAATTTATGCAGGGCCTATATCTTGCTTCCTAAGGACAAAAAGGAGAACTTCACATGGGCCTTCACTTGCTCTGGGTCCTGAAAGCCATCTATCCACCAAAAGACTTTTGCTATGCCTGGTGGATTCCCTGAAAATGTTATTCTTCAGCCAGGATTTCTGGAGGCACTGAACACCCTCCTTGGCTTCTCTGCTGCTTCTGGAAAGTAACGAATGTGCAACAGGGGTAAGAGGAGAGAGGGGTTAGGAAGGTGACCCTGAGGAAAGGCAGCACGGAGGCTCCGTCCCAGCTCACCAACACTCACCACCTACATCCCATCAGGGTGGGTGGAGGGAGGAAAAGGAACAGAGCTCACTCCCACAGGCTCGAGCTGCGGTTCTCAACTTGTGGGTCGCGACCTACAGATACTGTATTAAAGGGTTGCGGCATCAGGAAGGTTGAGAACCACTGGGCTAGATGATGGCTGCTCTGTACTCTGATCAGATCTCAGGAACCCAGTGGTCTTGACCTAAAGCATTTTAACAGGAATAGCAAGCTGCCCACATGCCATTTTAAAAGGAATGTCAGCTGTCCTTTGGTAAAACAACACTTTACTATTTAGTAAAATGTAGGGGAAGGAGCAGCTCAGGCAAAGTGACAGGCTCTACTCAGGAAGCAAGTTCTCTTAAAAAATCACCTGGACATTTTCATTGTTACGTTAAATCCAATTTCAGCAAGGTGGCAAATGTTTACTGGGGAAACAAGGTCCCTGCCTACCAATCTTATTTACGTCAGTCAGATTAAACTGAACACTGAAATCATGAACTAGTGGAAAGGTAGAGAGATTTTTCTGGTAGATGCTGGATTAACCATCCTGTGACACCCTCATTCTTCTTCCTGCACCTCTCCGTAGGATTCAGAGGAAGGAAATGCAGAAGAGTCCCGTTTACAAGCTTTTCTGCTGGTCAGTGAAGACTATGAAATAAAGGCTGACTCCACTTCTTGCTGTTCATCTCCAGGGAGCGTGTCTCCCTGCCAGGACCTAACTACTGCCAGACTCCAGAGGCCAAGATGCAGCTGCCACTTGGCAGCCATTTGTCACACAGCACCCTGCTCCGTCAGGAGGGGGACGCAGTGCCTGGCTGTGGGAAAAGCAGAGTCTTCCTTGGACCTTGCTCAAACTTTTCCTAAACACTGTTTTTCAGCCTGCCCACCAGGACCTGGTATTTTATCACTTTCTTGCCTATTTTAGCAGAAACCTGTATTTCTACCCTCCACTCTGCATAAGGAAGTTGGTGGGAAAGGGAGTGGGTAGCCAGTGTCCAATGAAGGGGCACCTACACTGGACCTGGGGGGCAGAGGGCAGGCAGGGCAGCCTCACCTACCCCTAGGGCAGGGAAGGATCTCTTGGGCCAAGGCTGAATCCTGCAGGGGATTAAGTTTACCAGTTCCACCCCATCACATCCTAAGATCTGCTCTGCTGGCTTATCAGGTAGACACAGGAACAAGAAAGGGTGGGGAAGCCTCTACAACATGTCTTGGTGGAGGAATTTAAAAACAGAAAGAAGGATGTTGCTGTAAGTAATGGGAAACAGACTTCAAGAGTCAGAGAGTATAAGAAGCCTAGTGTGTAGGCAATTAGGTTTCTAGAGCCCCTCTATGCCCAATAACTACTGGGTAATAAGCTATTTATGACATAAACCCTGTGTCAAAAATGTGTTAGACACTTTATACACACTTAATCCTTCCTCAAATCTTACAAAGTAGCAATTAGGTTATTTGCTGGCTATGACATGGCTCTAAAGGGGCAGGGCTAAGATTTTAGCCTGGGGTTGTCCAACGCCAAAATTCCTGTACTTTCCACTATACCACAAAGAAATTCATGAAAAACCATTCAGAGAAAAGTGACACTTTTTTTTTTTGGCCAGGGTTGGGTTTGAACCCGCCACCTCCTGCTCCTTTGAGCCACAGGCGCTGCCCTGAGAAAAGTGATAAGTAAACTAGAGGACTGGGAAAACCAAGTCAGGAGGAAAATAAACAGCTGAGGATGTGGGAGGGGCTCAGTCCATTAAAGAATAAGTGCCAGAGACACATAAGAGCCAGCTGTAGGCAGCACCCACAGCTCAGTGGGTAGGGCACGGGCCACATACACCGAGGCTGGTGGGTTCGAACCTGGCCGGGGCCAGCTAAAACAACAATGACAAGTGCAACAACAACAAAAAAGATAGCCTGGCATTGTGGCAGGCACCTATAGTCCCACCTACTTGGGAGGCTGAGGCAAGAGACTCGCTTAGGCCCAACAGTTGGAGGTTGCTGTGAGCTGTGACGTCACACCACTCTACCGGGCAACAAAGTGAGACTGTCTCCAAAAAAAAACAAAGAGCCAGCTGGAAAAGCTGCAGGACTGGTATGTGTAAGAGGGGCACGTCCATTCTATGGGGCAGGGCCCCCCTATCACGACCAGGCAAGAAAGCACTTCTGGAACGCTATCATTCTTTAAACCAGAGCACTGAACAAGTAGAGCAGCTCTCAGATAGAATAAGGGCTGATAAAGCAATGATCTTGCTGTATTAAAGCAGAGGGTAGGGAACCACTAGTTAAAAAAAAACCTGGCTGGGCGTGGCGACTCACGCCTATAATCCTAGCATGATGGAGGCTGAGGTGGATGGATTGCCTGAACTCAGGAGGTTGAGACCAGCCTGAGCAGAGGACCTGTCCCTACAAATAGGAAAACTAGCAGGGTGCTGGGGGGAGGGGAGCACTTGTAATCCCAGGTACTCAGGAGGCTAAGACGAAAGGATCACTTGAGCCCAAAAGTTTGAGGTTGCTGTGAGCTATAACACCACTACACTTAACCCCAGGGTGACTGAGTGAGTATCCAAAGAAAAAACAAAAACAAAAACCTTACAGTCTTGCAATGGATGGGAGGCTTGCTTAGAAGACTCTTCTCTCTCCCATATTGTGTATTTTTTAAGAGGCCCGTCCATTTTGCAAGAACAGAACCATAAACACGAATAAACCCTCATGGGGCAACTTAATGAGCCCATGATGTGGAGTCCTAAATCTTGGCTTTAGAAATCTGGCTTGCCACCGATGGGGTCACTGCACTCTCCAGGCCTCATTTCTCCCATTTGGAAAGAAAGGATAGTACATAATACCTGCTCTTGTCACCTTACCATACAGAAAACACAGAAGTATTTATTACAATACTTTACACACAGTACACCTTCCAGTTCCAGCTGTTGATGTTTCACTATCTCCCCAAATCCCAGGTAACCCCTGGGCTGAGTGAACCCAACCCCTCAATGTACCCACCAGCTTCCCCTACAGGACTGCCAAACTTTGGGGGCAGAAGCACAGCTTAATGATCTTTAAAAAAAAATTCCTATCCTAGCCCACAAGTCGGACAATCAAAAATGAATACGATTTGGCTTATCACAAATGCAATCCTGCTGACAATAATGAGTAGGACAGCTGCTGACACACTCCCCCACGTAGCACAGAGAGCAGGAAATAAAACCCCTCCGGTTTCAGTTCACTGCTGAGACAAATCCTGGTCAGCTTCACATTTGCTTAGTCAAGGAAGTACACACTACAGGCTCCCATAGGACGCGGCTCTTCCTCCCCATGTTCCCCAAACCTCTTCTCTCCCCACTGCAGCCCCTGAAAACACTGCAGCTGACTCTCAGAGCCTGCCCCATTGTAGCAATGCGATGGTTCTGGACACATCTCTGGAATGGATCTAAGTATCTTCAGTCACATTTACAGCTTCTGGGAAGAAGCTGGGGTAAAGTTCAGCAGCAGTTTGCAGAGTTTTAGGCAATATCCTGCAACTCTTTCACAGGCCCTGAGGTCCTGGGCCAGCCTTTCTGACATTCTCGAGAAAGGGGGCAGCAGCAACAGGATTCTCCACTTTCCCCCAGAGCAGGAGCTGTCTGCAAGCTAAGCAACCCTAGAGCAGGTGGTTAACCTTGGATCTGGACTTTGAATTCCCAGAATTCAGGGCAGTTTCAGAATGACACTCCTTAGAAAACCAAAATGACTTCGTGGAAGATAAAAGTGTTGTCTGGAATGTTTCTCCCCTAAAAGCTTAGAGAAGGCCGTGGAAGACGGCGATCACATCTTTCCTCGCCCACTGGAAAAGTGGTCAGCTGTGGTCAAAATTTTACAGTGGGTAATCAGACATTACGAACTGTCAGCTGGCAATGACTGTGCTTGGTGAATTTACATGCCCCAGCTCCCAGGAGCTTAACGGGCTGCCCTTTATGACAAGTAAAAGATGGCCTCCCCTCCTCCCACCCCTAATTTTGCCTCTAAGAAAAGTATTCACCACTGTATATGAAGGAAACAAATCCACGGAGATGTAAGTGGTTGATTAGTATTTATCTCAAGCCAACTATTCAAAAAAACTGGCAAGTGATGGGTTTTCTTAAACTACGAACCCAAAGTGACTACCAGGAAGGATGAGCCACTCCTACGAGCCTGTGTGTGGATGTAGAGGTGGGGGCACGCTGCTCCCGGACCCGGAACATCTCCAGAGGAAGAGGGAACAGATTAGCTAGGCCTAGAGAAAGCCCAGCACAAGGAGGCTCTGAAGGTGACTGGTGCCCAGCAACTGTGCTCTCTATGGTGCACAGCTGAGAAAAGCACCCCTGCAGCCCGGGAGAGCCAGGTAGTTCCCAGCAACTGGCCGACGCAGCCACTCTGCCTGCTCACTTGCTCAGTTCAAGGACAGCAGGACACATCTACCCAGTCCCCATGGGTCAGACACCATTTGGAAACCCAATCAAATACCCATTCAACACAAGCAATATATAATGTGAACATTCTCAATCAAAGCATTGGCCTCTACCAATATTTTCATGAGGTGAAACCGTTGAGCATACTTATGAAGTCAAGTGCTGCTGCTTCTCAGGGTTCTCCAACGTACTTGCAATCATAAAACAGAGAGCCATTTCTTGCTTGCCCCCGTGAATTTACTTGAATGCATGTGATAAAGGCACCTCATGTTGTTCAAAAAGAACATCCCTACTCTTTCCTTTTATCTTCCCTTAACAGTTTGCCATCCAGTGATAGGAGGGGCCCAGCCGCCAACAGTCCACACTATTATCTCCTGCTGACCACATGAAGCTTAAAGGCTGGACTTCCTGTAGCTCGCCTAGAGGGGCTGTTTGACTTATTTAAAATACTTGAATCCGGTACCCTGGAACAATGCCCCAACAACACCCACCCAGCCTCTATGTCAGCTGCCGCTTCAACAGCCGAGCACTCCCAGTGCCTGTGTGGGAGAGGCTGATGCTTCCGAGAAGAAAATTTACTTTCCAGGTCACTTATATATTTTGCTTTCTGACTTCATCAAACTCCAGAAACCAAACAAGTTTGTTAGAGTAGTTCCAGTTACACGTAGTTTACATGACTATTCTCAAAATAATTCAGTGGCAGGCGGCGCCTGTGGCTCAGTGAGTAGGGCGCCGACCCCATATACCGAGGATGGTGGGTTCAAACCCGGCCCCAGCCAAACTGCAAAACAAAAAAATAGCCGGGCGTTGTGGCGGGTGCCTGTAGTCCCAGCTATTCGGGAGGCTGAAGCAAGAGAATCGCCTAAGCCCAGGAGTTGGAGGTTGCTGTGAGCTGTGTGATGCCACGGCACTCTACCGAGGGCGATAAAGTGAGACTCTGTCTCTACAAAAAGAAAAAAAGAAAAATAATCCAGTGGCATTTAACAATAACCACTGGGACTGAGAGCAGTGCACCCCACGCTTGCCCATCAAATGGCCTAGAATACACTGGACCCCTCGTGTAGGGAGTGATGTGGGCTTTGATGTCCCTCCCAGCCTAAGTCTTGACTTTGTGGAGATGTCTATTTGTTTTTAGGTCTGATCTCAAAAGCGCTCCCATCTGCCTGGTGCTAAGAACTGTCCTGTTAATATCTAGAACTCGGGAGAGTAGCAAAATCCACTCCTTTTGTGCCTCAAACAAGAGGGTTGTGAGACTATGCACCTCACTTATGGCACGGGATGACAAGAGGAAATTCACACATCAGAGGACAGAGGACTCAGACTCTCTGCCACACAAGGGTACAGTTCCATTTTCTTGGCATCCCATCAGAAGATGATGAAATCAGATGTTTGTAACAGTCCCCCTAGACAGACTTCCTTTCTGGGGTATAAAGCATCTTTCCAAAATCAGTTGAAGAAAATTGAAACTTTCTTGCCCAAATACCCACCTCCTTAACCCCTCACAATCACATAGGGGTGAAAAAGGGTGGAGTTGGAGAAAGGAGATGAGACTGCAAGAGCAGATAAGTGACATTAAATAAGCCCACAAGAAAAGGGTTGGGCGTGAAGGACAGAAGCCAGTTATGGGTTGAATTCATAAGCCCAATTTCTATGCCAGTACTCCAGGGCAGAGCCAGTGAGTTTTAGGACTTTTTTTTTTTTAATGAGGCTACTTAAAAAACAGAGTAAGACAGAGTGTGCAGAGGCCACACGCAGCACCTTGAACGCTGCTTCCCACGTGGTCCCTCTACGACAGCCCCAGCCTAGCCCCAGTGCAGAACCGGAGCTAGCTAAGCGGTTTGGCCCCACCGGTCAAACGGCAAGTACTCTTCAGCATCCTCAATTTCCTCCCAGCCATGAAGTCAGGAACAACCTGTACAGACAAAGAAAATAGAAAACTTGCGAAACAACGGCATCTACCATGCTTGCTGAATATGCCTGAGGAAACTTTTTCAAAGCCCTTGAAGATGCTTCATTACAGTTCTGGAAAGAAAATGCAGTTCACTATACTCGGACACACACATGTTCGCACAAACCCAATTTCATGCTCTGCTGACCCCACAACTAAATTATAGCTGTCAAAAGAGAATTTGAGATCAGTCTCATTTTTGTGTGTGTGTTCAGCAGGCCCTAGCTGGGTTCGAAACTGCCACCTCCCCCAATAGCCCCCATGAACAGGGCCGGCACTCTAACCACTGAACTACGGGTGCCCAGCCCAGCCTTTCTTTCTTTTTTTTTTTTGAGACAGAGACTCAAGTTGTCGCCCTGGGTAGAGTGCCATGGCATCACAGCTCACAGCAACCTCCAACTCCTGGGCTCAAGTGATTCTTCTGTCTCCGCCTCCCAAGTAACTGCGACTACAAGCACCCTCCACAACGCCCGGCTATTTTTTGGTTGCAGCCGTCATTGTTGTTTGGTGGCCCCAGGCTGGATTCGAACCCCCCAGCTCAGGTCTATGTGGCTGGTGCCTTAGTCACTTGAGCCACAGACTCCGAGCCAGCCTCACTTTCTTAACTGATTTATAGTAACTAATACATTTCCATATACTACCTTTGAGGCCAGTACCATCCTATCATATTCTTAATCTGGAAACAGAACTTTCCTAAGGAAAAGAAATAAGGCCAGCTTGGTATTCTGGGAAGTAAAAGCAGGAAGATCCCTTCACCTCAGGAGTTTAAAACCAACTTGAGCAAAAGTGAGACCCCATCTCTATTAAAAATAGAAAAAATGCCAGGTGGTGTGGTAGGCACTTGTAGTCTTAGCTACTCAGGAGGCTGAGGCAGGAGGATCCCTGGAACTCAAGAGTTTGAAGGTGCTGTGAGCTAGGCCGATGCCATGGCACTCTAACCTGGACAACAGGTTAAGATTCTCAAAACAAAACAAACAACAACAACAAAAAAAGGCTAGAGAGATTGGCTATGGTGGAAATACTATTTGCCCAAAAGACAGAAATGTAGGGGGAAAAAAAAATACTATCTCTTAATTCCTTGTAGTTAACTTTTTTTTTTTGGTAGAGACAGAGTCTCACTTTATGGCCCTCGGTAGCGTGCCATAGAGTCACAGCTCACAGCAACCTCCAGCTACTGGGCTTAGGCGATTCTCCTGCCTCAGCCTCCCAAGTAGCTGGGACTACAGGCGCCTGCCACAACGCCCAGCTATTTTTTGATGCAGTTCGGCCGAACCCCCAGCCCTCGGTGTATGGGGCGGGCACCCTACTCGCTGGGCCACAGGCATGTGCTCTTTCAAGACTTTCCCGCACAAGAAGCTGTTAATGGTGGTGATGACTTTTTTACATTATTAGGCCAAATTCACTTTCAGTGGGATGAGAATCTAGGGGATGGATGTGCAAAGTAATTCTAGTTCCATCTATCTTACACTGAGACTTTGAAAGTACTATGCTATTGGTTCTAATCATATATTCTGTATAACCCAAATTTGTAGTCAAATATTGTTATTCGCCATTATGAAACCATTAGGCAAATCTTTCTTTTAGATTGCAGAAAGAAAAAAAAGTAAGGGGAGGGGCCATTAATGTATCAAAGTTGTCAGGCCTTAAAACTTTCAAAGCTTCTTTGCATTTCTCACTCTGTAGCTTCAGCCACCACGCACATTTAGTTAAAACAATAGGTCTCCTCAACTTCCTGTAGTTTCCAGCTTGAGTGTTTCCAACCCATAGGCACAGAAAAATGGGTGTTTTCTACAAGGTGTTAAAATTAGAGGCTTAAAATCTTCTATAGTGCTTTTGTACCCTAGCTGTAGGACAAGATTTGGTTATCAATGTGAAAACCTGACAAGTGACATTCAACCTACAAACAGTCCAGATGTTAAAACCACCATCAGCTTTAAGAGGCCCCGGCCTTACTGGCTGGCTGGCAGGCAGGGGAAACAGAGGAAACACAGAGGGAAACTCCAACCCAGGGGAAAATGGGGTAGGAGCCAAACACTTCAAGGGCTGTGGCGCTTACCAGAGGTCTAAGTCATGGAGAGAGAGGGTAATGGGGCAAAAGCAAACCTGAGCTTTATGAAAGGATCCAGCTTTCAGTCACATGATGAAAGCTAGAACACAGCATGGAGAAAAAGCAATTTGTCCACTTCTTACAATGATGAGTTCAATTTTTTTTGGGTGAAAGTGCCCCCTTTTAAGATGAGATGACAAAGATAATAAATGGCTGGGATCATTTTTTAATGCCCTTAACTTGGCAAAAGAAAAAAAAAAAAGGCAACGCTGTATCTAACTGCAAGTTTTCCATTTCTAGCCCAGGAAGATAAAACCCCGGGGAGCCATCCGAGTGCACCAGTGTGCTGTGAGAAAGGAGGGAGAGGGGAGTGGGGGAAATGGCAAAGATGTGGCTGGCAGCATGACACGGGGGTCAAGGTTTCATCTAAAAGGGATGAACTAGCTGGGTGCAGTACTCAGGATTATAATCCTAGCACTTTGGGAGACTGAGCTAGGATGGATTGCCTGAGCAAGAGCGAGACCCTGTCTCTAAAATCTAACCAAGTGCTGTGGCGGGTACCTGTAGTCCCAACTACTTGGGAGGCTAGGGAAAGAGGATAACTTGAGCCCAAGAGTTTGAGGTTGCTGTGAGCTATGATGCCAGAGTACTCTATGGAGGGCAACAAAGTAAGACTATGTCTCAAAATGAATGAATGAATGCAGGATGAACTTTATGCCATGGCTAAAGAAACTCATGGAAGCCCTCTCTCCCCCTTTAAAGCCTAGGATGAAATTCTCATACCTGTATTTTAAATACCTCTTGACAGGTGTTTGAAACATGGATGATAGAGGCACACAACCTAGTTTGGAGGCAACTGCAAGACTGCGGGACAGACAAGAGGAGGCATGGAGGGGAACGTGGGAGGGCAAAGTCCAGGAGAGAGAATTTTAAAGAGGCAGGGAGGCCCAGCCATGTAGGTCAGGCAGCCATCCAGAATGACAAGGCAGGGCCACTTACAACAGACAAGAGTGGCAAAGAGAACCCCCAGTACAGGAGAAAATAAAGTATACACAGAAGGATGGTTATTAAGTAACAGCGTTAAAGAAAAACCTATGAATTTTGGGGTGTAGGAATACAACTATACAACAAGTTCAATATTGTGATCAGATTGTTTGTACCCTCACATTAACCTAAAATTAAAAAACAAAAACAACAACAAAAACCTATGAATGACCAAAAAAGAGCCAGAAAAGACCAGATGGGAAAAGAAGGTAGTCTTGGGAGAGATGAAAAAGGAGGGAGGAGGGGAGGCTCCCAGGTACCAGAAGATGAAGCACTTGTGACAAAACTTAACACACAGCCCAGGCAGTAATATATAAACAGTATGTACATGCTAAGTGTCAAATCAGACTCTCACTAAAAGTGACCATCATGAGCTGCTGATACGAGGGGGATGGGAGGATGCTTTAAAAAAGGTTTAACAGGGCAGTGCCTGTGGCTCAGTGAGTAGGGAGCAGTCCCTTATGTCGGAGGTGGCAAGTTCAAACCCAGCCCTGCCAAAAACTGCAAAAAAAAATTATTTAATATACAGAGGTCATAGACCTGCACAAAAATTCATCAAATATAAAATTTAAGACAAATGCTGTTAATGTGGCTGCGGAATTGAATCTTTTAAAACTTTATTTAAGTCTAATTTAAACAGCTACACCTGGCTAGTGGCTGTTGTCCAGGACAATATAGGTCTTTGGGATTTCTTTGGTAAGCCTGGGATACGAGATTACACAGAAGCTACGTGACTTATAATGGGGTTAGGTCCCACTAAACCATCTGTAAGTTGAAAATATCCTGAGGTGAAAGTGCCTTTAATACACTTAAGCTACAGAACATCATAGCTTAGTCCAGACTACCTTAAATGTGCTCGGGACATTTACACTAGCCCACAGTTGGGCAAAATCATTTAACACAACATCTATTTTATAAGAAAATGTTGGATTTCTCATGTAACTTATTAAATACTATATGGAAAGTAAAAAACAGAAAGGATAGATAGCTACCCATGTAAGATTTCTACAGAACGGGTGCCTTTCTCTTTCACATCATAATGAAGTCTAACCATCCTGAGGATATCAGTATCATGCGGTTTTTTTCCCTAGGGTTTTCAAGGCAGGAATAAAGATAATGTGATATGGTTTTTTGTTTTTTTGTTTTTTTTTTTGAGGCAGAGCCTCAAGCTGTCACCCTGGATAGAGTGCTATGGCATCACAGCTCACAGCAACCTCCAATTCCTGGGCTCAAGCGAGTCTCCTGCCTCCACCTCCCAAGTAGCTGGGACCACAGGCACCCGCCACAGCGCCCGGCCATTTTTTTGGTTGCAGCCGTCATTGTTGTTTGGCGGGCCCGGACTGGATTCGAACCCACCAGCTCAGGTGTACGTGGCTGGCACCTTAGCCTGTTGAGCCACAGACGCCGAGTCTTTGTTTTGTTTTGTTTTTTTTTTTTGAGACAGAGCCTCAAGCTGTCACCCTGGATAGAGTGCTGTGGCATCACAGCTCACAGCAACCTCCAATTCCTGGGCTCAAGCGAGTCTCCTGCCTCCACCTCCCAAGTAGCTGGGACTACAGGCGC
>CAUYON010053157.1:0-40435 GCA_963573935.1 Arctocebus calabarensis | reverse complement strand
CTCCCAAGTAGCTAGGACCACAGGCGCCCGCCACAACACCCGGCCATTTTTTGGCTGCAGCCATCATTGTTGTTTGGTGGGTCCGGGCTGGATTCGAACCCGCCAGCTCAAGTGTATGTGGCTGGTGCCTTAGCCCGTTGAGCCACAGGCGCTGAGCCCATAGTCATGATTTTAATCTCATCTGTTTACCATAAAGAAACTAGTTAAGAAAGAAGGTATAGGCTCAGCACCTGAAGCTCAGTGGCTAGAGTGCCAGCCACATACACCAGGTTTGAATCTGGCCGGGGCCTGTTAAACAACAATGACAATAATAACAAAAACATAGCTAAACATTGTGGCAGGTGCCTGTGGTCCCAGCTACTTGGGAGGCTAAGGCAAGAGAATTGCTTAAGTCTAAGAGTTTGAGGTTGCTGTGAGCTGTGATGCCACAGCACTCTACTGAGGGCAACAAATTGAGACTCTGCCTCAAAAAAAAAAAAAAGAAAGAAAACAAAACAAAACAAAACAAAAAAGGCATAGTTTCAAACTTTATTATATAGTTTTCAAAGATGATCTGAGCTATTCAAGTAATTTCTCAGAAGTTCTGCTATGTGTTATAAAGAATAGTAAATGCATTACTAAGCAGTTAGGCTGTAAGATCTTGTTAGGTGAGAGATCTTATATTAGGGTTTAGTGGTCCTATAGTCTACTCCTGACTTACTACCTTTGACAATTTATTTAACTTCTTTGGGCTCTCTGTTTTCTCATCTATGAAACAAATCAATTGGAGCAGATGCCTTTGGTGTTAATTTTCAATGATTTGTGACATAAATAAAAATTATAAAGGCTGAAAATTTACTTTAGCTCGTATGCTCTAGCAGACTTTCATTTTCTGTATGAAATAAATTTTTATAACAATATTTTGATAAGGAAAGTACATAGGGTATGAATATTCATTCTTTTAGGACATAGAGTATATTTAACTATCTATATTAGTATAGAGGCAAATAGTTACCATTTTGCCCTCACCCCATCTTTTATTCACATCTGTAATTGATTTACCTCTGAGTCCTTGGTGTCAGGCTCTGCCCTGATTATGATGTTGCTCTGGTGGTGAGATAGGATCCATTTCTAGGATCTACCTGGTCGTGTAGATTCAGAAACACACTGTAGGGATGCTCTGGGTTGGTGAATCCAAAGGACTACTGATGTACGAGTCTTGTGTTGCAATCACCTACAGATTATTTGGAAGTTTCTCTTACTATTCCTGAGTCTTTTTTTTTTTTTTTTGAGACAGAGTCACTCTGTTACACAGGCTAGAGTTCTGTGTCCTCATGGCTCACAACAACCTCAAACTCTTAGGCTCAGGTGGTCCTCTTGCCTTAGCCTCCCAAATAGTTGGAACTGTAGGCGGCTGCCACAACACCAAGCTATTTTTAGAGACAGGGTCTCACTCTTGATCAGGCTGGTCTCAAACTCCTGAGCTCAAGCAATCAGGCTTGAGACTATGCCTGAGTCTATTCAGTTATGAGAATAGAGCCCTTTTATTAAAGCTGTAACATACAAAACCCTTCTCAATCCTTTATCAGGAAGGAAAAAATAGCTGGTCACTTTGGAGGATTTTTGAATTTCTGATCGCAGATATCAACAAAATTCAGTCCGGAAAACAGTTGAGTATAATCAAAAATATAATCTTTCTAACATTGTAAGCTTTATAGCAAACAAGGGCTGGTACCCACCTTACCTCCCTCATCCTCCCACTTCTACCAACTCCTGTCTAAAATTTCAAAAGAGACAACAGAAATTTTTTTTTATTCCATCATTTACTTTGAAGTAATTTTAAAAGTGTAATCGGGGATATAGACAACGTAGGTGCTACAACTATGAAAATAAATCTTGGTGACTTCTCAGCCATCTACTATCTTTTTCAACAATGCCATGTTTTCAAAAGTATAAATTTACATGAATAATATATTATTATGATGGTTTGCCTTTGAATAGCCTTGCCCTTCTTTTCCTGGAGGAATAATCCCAATTTATTGCTGAGGGAGTTGTCCTATATTTCCTTATTTCGGAAAAAATGCAGTCTGCTTTTGTGGAAAACTGTCCTCATGGTGTCTTTAGCACATTGTTTCTCATGATTTTTATACTCTTAGATGGCAAATATATCATCTCTTGGGGATATGATGAAAGTATGTATAAAACTCACATTAGGCCAGGTGCAGTGGCTCACACCTGGAATCCCAGCACTTGGGAGGCCAAGGCATGTGTACTGCCTTAGCTCACAGGTTTGAGACCAGCTTGAGCCAGAGCGAGACCTCGTCTCTAAAAAATGCCCAGCCGTTGGGATGGGCATCTGTATTCCCAGCTACTTGGCAGGCTGAGGTAAGAGGATCACTTGAACCCAAAAGTTGGAAGTGCTATGATGCCACAGCACTCTACCAAGGGTGACAAAATGAGATTCTGTCTCAAAAAAAAAAAAACTCACATTAAAGTTATAAGATTACTTTGCTATTGTGTGTATCAGCCTTATCCCTGTGAACTTTATGAATTACATTTAAGTAATTTTAAAAATTCTTCATTTTATTCTCATTAATTTTTCTACAACATTAATTTATTAACTATAATCAATTGCTGAACTATGTCCATTAAGTGTGTAGGGTATGTTATAAGTTAAATGTCAAGTTTCTGAATAGGTAGGATTTCATGGTCAAGTGCAGTCTCTTAATACTTACAATCTTGTTCTTCCATATCCCCCCCCCAAGTCTTTCATTGCACTCTTTTCCATTCATTCTTATGCCTACCACTAACTCCACTTGGGTTCTCTCATCCTACCTTCTTTCCCATAACTCTTACCTCACAGTAAATTCCATTTTTCTCACTTTCATTTAGTTACATCTACTGTTTCATCATAAATCCTAAGCAGTGTGAGCAAAGGCAACATTGTTAACCTGTCCAAAAAGTTCTGCAATCATGGAGGGAATATAAGCAGGTGGTAACAAGAGCGTCCAAGTGGATATGAGCCAGGCCGGGAACCTGCTGAACTGGCCTGGCTCAGAGATAGTAAAGAGAAGGCAATACAAGGCAGGAGGCATCACCATTATTGTAAGTTCCAGGAGCAAGAATGAGAAGGGTGCTCCCCACCCCAAGGCAGCAAGGATGGAGAATAAAAGTCCAGAGGAGAAAGGCAACATTGGAATCCCAGGAAGATAAAGTATCAGAGCCATGTCTGAAGGATCAGAGAAATGACCAAAATTAATGTGGTAGGACCTGTGGTTTGGCTTTATCATTACGCGGGCATATGAAAGTGCCAACAGCTGAACCAAGAGCTGCCAAGAGGCAGAAAACAAGCATATTCGAGATTTGGGGCATCGATAAGGTAAAATGTGATGGCAGAAGACGACACCACAGGTGTCGTCAAAGCATCAGCTAGGAAGTGAACAGCAGAACTGTAAGAGGCTGCTGCACCCATTCAGGCACCAGGAATGACAGAGAAGGCTGGGTAGGACAGACCAGATTGGCCAGTATAACAGCAGAGTACCAGGTGGGACTTTGACTCAGGAAGGTGGAGGCAATTATGAAAGAAAGTAGAACCAGTAGGTGAACCAAGGTAGTGGTCAGGATAAAGGGAGGGAAGGCCAGATGGTCATTATGGTGTGTCCAACTTTTCAACAACAATCAAATAACCAAATTTAAATGTAAGTTAGCTTAAGCCAAGATCAATGTTAATTCTATGCTTTGCTGGTGATACAGGATCATTAACTGCATCAATAATGCCCATGCTCAACTCACTCTGGAATTGGAGCAACTGTGTAGCTTAATTTTGATCTGGATACATTCAACAAAAGGCCGCGGATGAAGGCAAAACCATGGAACTGTGTTTTAAAAACTGGCACACATTAATAATATGTAGGAAATCTAGATTTAAGTTACAATGTTGAAATTTGTATAACTTTATGTTAAAGATTTTCTTTCTAGAAATAATTTATTTCAATTATTACAGTATTATTTTCCACTGAAAATAACAAGTTAATTTAGTGTAAATAAATTTGATTACTAGCATTATCTTTTTTCCTTTTCCCAAGTAGAGTGTTACCTTTTTGTTTATGTTTATGTTACACAAAATTGTTTGTGTGTAAACATATATGTGTCAAGACTAAAAATTAAGCTTGGGTTAAAGTCTTCACCAAAGAACAAACAATTGGCAAGTTCACAAATTAGAATTTATAATCCTCTTGTGAAGTTGACTAATTTGTTGGTCTAAACAAAATCATGAGTGTCAACACATGAAAAGGTAATCCTGTCTCAATTGTAGCTACAGATTGCAAATCTTGTGTCAGTTCAAATTTTTTGCCAACAGATACTAATGACTTCACTGATGGTAAGAAATAGAAATGTAAACACAACCCTAGCTGATTAATATGCTTATTGTACTCCCTTGTTATGATACTAGCCAATATTCAGTTATCTTTAAGTTGATCTGTAATATATTCAGCAGTATCATGATAGCATAATTTTTTTGATGACTTGTCCAATGTTTCTATCAATTCATTCTAGTAACAGAGCCAAGTTTAGAGTTATTGCTGCCTGAGTTAGAACAGCTGCCCTGGGAATCTTGTCTGAACAGCAGGTTAACTGCTGTTCACAGTAATATCTGGTCTTTCCCACCCCCAAACATACACAAAAGATTCTTGTCATTCTTGGAATTGGGCAATAGAAGTAGCAAGACGTGCCAGCAGAACTCTAAAGGCAGAATGTCCTTCCACCTGTTTTATGCTGTAAGACAGACTTCCAAGTGGGAGGCGGTGTAGAGGGCTGTTTCCTTGAATGGCAGCTGAATGCACCAGCGGGATCCTTGGCAGCAGTGCCCAGGCACTGAAGCCGGGCATTCAGGAGAACTAAATGGAGAAAAGAAACTTGAGCAAACTGCTTCCTGGAACACTGAGAACCTGAATGAGAAATTAAGAAGTACCAGATTCTTTCTATTCTTACTCCAGCTAAGGTCAGATTTCCAAGTTCCTATTGATTCTAATCTTTCCCTAAAAAAGAGTTATGGCAATGTTTGAAGGCAATAAAAATACTCCTTTTTCATTTAGGAAATATTAAATGTTATTTATTGCTCCGTAATGCTCTTGCTTGAGAATTTTCTCCCGTCCTAAAGTGAGAACTCCGTATCACGAATCAAGCAAAACCATTCAGAGAAATTCATTTACAGGAGACAAGTGACTTATTCTACATCTCTAAGGATAGTTCTTAGGCAAGAAGTGTGGACTCTGCCAGCTTGCTTATTGCATCCTTTGATGTTATTTTAGCAGAAAGCTGAGACAAGTTGTCTCTAGATGAGGAGAGATGGAGGGAGGAAGAACTGCCACCGACAAGCACCCATTACTAGTAAAGAGGGTAAATTGAGAGCAAGAGATCTAGGAAAGATCACAGACTTTGATGAATTTTATGCTATCCGCCTGGCACTCCCCTGGAACACTAGTTTCAAACCTAGAATCCTAGCAGTTGAGGAAAATAATAAGTGTCTTAGGGGAAGAGGTGTGGATAGACAGAGCATGAGAATTCACCCGGTTATCTTTAGTTTTTCAGGAAGCTTGAATGTAATTGTTTGTTTATTCAAAATTCAACCTCAAGGATGACTTTTTAGTTATGAAAAAAGCCTGGACTCTTTGGCTTCCTCTTAGGAAGATAAATTCATTATTATTTAACAAAAATATGTGCTTATAAACAAAATCTTTCGAAACAGGGATTCGGGGGTGGGGGGAATCATCTTAATAGAAGTTTTCAGAGGTGATGAGATTAGAAACACTGTCCTAAAGAAAATAGTTTAATGAAGGTTTTTTTCTAGTTGCTTTCATTAAAACATTTACAAATGGTGGCTGACTTCCCATTCTACTCCATATCTAATTCAGAGTCCGGAAGGTTTAAAAAAAGATGAGCGGCTGTGGGAAATTCCCAAGCTGCTGACACTGGCAAAACCTCCCTTTCCTGAGTGTCTCGAGGCTGGTGTAACAGATCCCAGACTTGGGGGATTTTTGGCCAAAGCTACAAAAAAATGGGAAAAATTCAATAAATGTCAACCTTGATTGATCCAAGGAGACTCCTTACAGAGTTGTGGATTTTTCAGAGAGATTTTCCCAAAGTAGGGGCTGCAGACACGTACAGATTTCCACAGATTCAAGAAACGTAGGCAGCAGTGTTTATCACTAGCCCATTCCTCTTCCAGCAGCAAGAACAAAATCATTTATTTTCAATTGGTGCAAAAGTGCATTAATTTGCTAAATTATCAAACATTGCTCAGGTATCTATCACACACCAGGCTCTGTACTAAGTGCTGGGCTCACAATGATGAGGAAGTCGTGTAGTGCCTCAGTCAGGACTGTTGACAGCTGACCTAGGTGGCTCATCTGCATTGCTTAGACACAAGCCACCTGGCACCTGGGTTCTCCAACCTTATCCCCACAGGAGAGGTTGAACTGAAACCACTCCTGGGACCAGTTTTCCCTTCCATAGACACCAAAGTTTTTTGGTTCTCAAGAGCTGGCTTTCCTAGGCAACTTAAAGAGACATTGATGTTACTCAAGAAGTCTGATTTTCCTTGGGCCCACTAGGTTGTTTTCATTCCTGTCCTATAGGAAAGAGTACAGCAAGGGGCCAAGTTTCCTTTCCGAAATGCCCACCCACGGTGTGTCCAGCAGAGAAGCTTGGCCCATCCCTTCTCTTTCCTTGCTACTTCTTGCTTTGTAAATTTCTCCCAGTGAAGCACTTCAGAGTCAATGGAATTTGTCACAAAATCACAACCCTTATTGCGTAATGAACATGAAAAGGATCCATCTTCTATAACACTTCCCAGCCTCTGTAGTACACTCAGCATAGTGCTGAAATCACCTATTCCAGAACCTGGAGCCTGTCTTCTGACAAGAAAAATTTAATTATCCATTCTAGTGGGGATGGGCCAAATGGAAGGAGCAAGGGGAACACAGCCCTTTCCAGCTGAGGAGTGCAGTTTGTGCCATGAAACTCCAGGGTTCCTTCTCTAGGTTCCTTCAAGGCAGTTCCCTCAACTACTAACTGTACAGATGTTTGTTTCATTGGTTGATTTGCTTATTCACTTAATCAGAGCTGGTTTAAATCTTGCCAATTGCATACCAATGAATAGCAGGGGAGGTCAAGGATTGTTTTCAAAAGTCTCTGCCTACCCCACCTCGTGTATTTACTACAGTCAGGCTCATTCCTTTTTTGTTCTTAAGGTAGAACATGTTCCGGATGAAGGCTTATTATGAAGCCCCAAATATAAAATATAAATACACATGGATACACTCCATCTGAAGTAAGGTGGAGGGGTGGAACTCCAAGGATCACAATTTTAAAAGCTTTGTAAGAGATAACAAAGGGATAAAAGAGCTTAGATGTCTTCTTTTAAAAATAAACCCCACATGTTCTGCACCTTGACTGTGATGACGAATACACAACCCTACACACGTGATTGCATAAATTGCATAAATGTTAATACGCACGTACACAAATGAGTACAGGTAAAACCAGAACCCTGAATGAGAGGGCAGGTTATAGTCAAGTCATTTCCTAGTGGTGATATTGTATTATAGCCACCAGAGGCTTAGAGCCCATAGCTCAGTGAGTAGGGCGCCGGCCATAAGCACCAAGGCTGGTGGTAAGGAGCCCAGGGCCAGCTAAACAACAATGACAACTGCAACCAAAGAATAACCAGGTATTGTGGTGGGTTCCTGTAATCCCAGCTACTTGGGAGGCTGAGGCAAGAGAATTGATTAAGCTGAAGAGTTTGAGATTGCTGTGAGCTGTGATGCCACACAATCTACTGAGGGCAACATAATGAGACTCTGTCTCAAAAAAAAAACAAGATGTCATCACTAGAGAAAAGTGGGTGAAGGGTACACAGATCTCTCTGTCTTGTTTCTTATAACCACATGCAAATCTATCATGATCTCAAAGCAAAAACTTCAATTAAAAATAATAAATCCACACTGTGAATTTCTCATCCTGTCATTTTTCTGAAATTGAAGAGTAGCCAAATAAAAACCCACCCATGACTACCAGCTGAGATTCTTTGGCTTCCACATTAATGAGCATAGGCAGGTGTATTAGGAGGCCTGCAGGTATAACAACATAAGATACTGACCCAGCCAATACAAGCAATAAGGAAAATATGATATATTATAATAAGAGGCATCTTGAGCAGGGTCATCTTCAGGTCAGTTGATTCAGCAGCTTGATTCATAATCGAAGACCCACATTTTTTCCAACTTTCTACCCTGCTATCCACAGCCTGTTTTGTCCTCAAGCCAGCTTAATGAAGGCTGCAAGATGGCTGCTACCATGTCATGTTCCATATGCAGATGCAAAAGTATGTCTTTTCCTAATTCTCATATAAAAGCAAGGAAACATTTGCAGGTCTTTCTGCTACTCTCTTCATCCGCTTATTTTATGGTGGAACAAGTCTATGGCGCCTTTCTTGACTAGCAGAGTAGGAATGCTACTGTCCTTAGATGGAGTCCCTGAGAATGGAGGATGGTTATGCCAGAAAAAAGCCAGTGCTCTGCCAGTGAGAGCTGAGACCTGGTGATGCATAGTAACCTATTGTTAAGGAGCTTGGCTGCTTTGCCTGTTTGCCTACTTGCCCAGGCAATGGAGGCCTGTTCACTGCCTGTGGTGAACTATCTTGCCTTGTAAGCCAAGATCTTCCTCTTACTCTGTAAACCTACCTTTCTTTCCTTCAATAAACTTTGTTTCATGCTTGCCTTTAAAAAAAAAAAAAAAAAGAGGCAGCTTTGGGCCAGCTCAGAAGACAACGAAGAGCTCAAGAGCAACTGCAAGGAACGCACTTTTACAGCCTGTTCCTGATTGCACACACAGAGGACAATGGGTCCAGTGTGTCACGCAGACTGGGGAATAGAGAACTAGGTGAGGAGCAAGGGAGAGGGGAGCCATAGCTGAAGCTCAGGGACTGAACATCTACCAGGAGGCTGAAAGGGCTGTCTTTGTAAATGATCCTGTCCTGGGTTTAAAGATGAGCACATCTTTTGTTTGTTTTATTTGCATAAGGATTGACTTAAAGTGAAATAAGGATTACATTTTTATCTGTTTTAAATTTTTATTTATTCATTTATTTTTTGACAGAGTCTCACTTTGCCACCCTCAGTAGAGTGCAATGGTCTCACAACTCACAGCAACCTCAAACGCTTAGGTTCAAGCGATTCTCTTGTCTCAGTCTCCCAAGCAGGTGGGACTACAGGCACCTGCCACAACGCCCAGCTAGTTTTAGAGATGAGGTCTGGAACTCTGGAGCTCAGGCAATCCACCCACCTCAGCCTCCCAGAGTGCTAAAATTACAGGTGTGAGCCACCACGTCTGGCAAGGTTTTTAAATAAAAATCTTTTCAAAATGAGAAAATTCAACAACTGCCTTTCAGATTATTTCCTGGTCATCAAAGATTTCTTTTTATATTTATCCAGAAGGGATGAGTCAGTCTGTGTATTGTAAGATTTGTCCATGTTTGATGAGGGCAGAAGGCTACAAAATGTGAAGGACGTTTATTGCCTCCTTGACTGCAGACTCTAGAAGGCAGGGACTATGATAGCTCCCTCACTGCCTGTCTGTATTCCCCAATGTCTATCGCAGAGTACATGTTCAATAATAAATATTGACTAAACTACTTAAATTTCCCTTTTCTACTCCCAGTGTATGTTCTTTCTGGATAATATCATTGAAAAGACAGGAGGGGAGCTGAAGAAATCTCTCTAGTCATTGTGTCTGTGTTAGGTGTACCCCCTATGTGTGGCCCTAATGCCATGGTTTCACAGGTGGCCTCTGGCAGGACCTAAGCCCTGGGGAGACGTAGGTTGCTGAGCACCAATCCAGACACAGCCAGTGGTGGGCAAGATGCAATCAGCCAGCTCAGGCAAGGTCTTCTCTGTCCAGGTCTTTGAAGAAGGAGGAAGCGGGACTATATGTACCGGTTTAAATCTTACTGCTAAACTCAGACCAAGCACTACATCTCCTAACCTGGCTAGCCATGGTGTCTGCTGCACAGGAGAAAAGTTGGTCTTTGCAGGGTCTGGGCAGTTGAAATTGTATAAGAACTGACTGTTGAGCTCACCTAGATTTCAAAGGATGAAGAAAATTATTGATCTTTCCCCTTGGAGAAATTTTATAAATGGCCTTGACAAACTCCTTGAAACCTACAGAACCAGTTTTTTTATTCCTCTCTTTTTATTCTCTTGTTTCTATTTCCTCCTTTTTTTCTGTTTCTTTTTCCCCCTTCCCTTTCTATTTTTTTTATGTTTCTCTCATTTTCTCTCCTTCTTTGCCAACTCTTCTTCCTCTCCCCTAAAAAGTGATTCTTTGAAAGTGAAAGTATATTTTAGTATTTATTGAAACAGTTATTTCTTTTTCCATGGTCCTTGGACCCATCATAGAAAATGATTCTTCCTTGCTAAGTTGACTTTCATAATAATTACCTAAAGACTAAAAGATCCAAATACATGTAAATTAAAAGAAAACTAATCATTTAAAAACTGACATTTAAGCATCTGACTTTTACTATTTTAAAATTAGAGTTCAACTTGATGCCATTTATATCTGAATTCCTAAAATTACCACCATCATCTCTGTTTTACAGACTTCCTTTATCTATGCAGACATTTCCTATTCCATCCGCTCTTTCCCCAGAGATCCATGACAACTTACTTACTATTGGCTTGAGGTTTTATTTGGAGGAAAGGGGAATGAGGTGCCTTTTTAAAACTAGCATAAATCCAAACTTCTGAGAAGTGCAGGGTGGGAGAAAGGCTTAAGACATTGGCCCTAACCTAGGTTGGCATGTTTACTTTTGTATGATGGAGTTGACTTTAGAATGAAAATGTCTTCCCACTTAATTAATCTAAAATGAGTTATTCAAATATGTTTTCCAAAGCTTGTGTACCTAGTTACAATTATGTATGCCACACTCATGCACAACATCACCAATTCTCATACACCAGGCCTGCAGATCTGAGGTTAGCAACACCAGCTAAACTTTGTCAAGCACAATGCAATGCTCTTCACTGGCATCAACTTACTTAATCTTTCAGCAGCCCTACAAGTTGGGTGTCTTAGTTAGCTGAGCTGCCAAAACAAAATACCATAGACTGGGTGGCTTAAACAACAGACATTGGTTTTCTCACAGTTCTGGAGAATGCAAGCCCTAGATCCAGGAGCTAGCAGAGTTGGTGCCTAGGAGTGTTCTCCCGGGGGTGGCAAACAGCCACTTTCTCACTGTGTGCTCATATGGCCCTTCCTCTGTGCTCCTCAGAGTGAGTTCGTTCTCTGGCATCTCTTCTTATGAAGACACTAATTTTATGGTATCAGGGCCCCCCCTTTTGCCCCTAACTTAACCTTAATTACTTTCTTAGACACTCCACATCTAAGCCACATGGGGGGTTAGGGTTTAACATGCATTTTGGGGGACACAAGCATTCAGCCCATAAAAGTAGGTAATACTGTCCTCTACATTTTTTAGATTATGAAACTTATGCTTAGATGGTTTAAGTTGTTCGCTCAATGTCACACAGAAAACAAGTGATAACACTGGGATCTCAACTTCAGCATTCATGCTATGACGCATTATTCTGGGCTGTCTCTCATTACTTAGCATGAGTCATGACCTAACTTCAACCAATCCATCAGCATCATCAACATCTACCAACCCCAAACCCTGGTGGAACTTTAAACCTTCCATAGAAGCTTCAGAGCTTTACTATGTTTTTTTTTAATTTCCATATGGGGAAAAAAAATCCTTCCTTATTATTTAATTAGAAATAAATTTCTGTATTAGCAAATGCAGAAAAAACAACTTGCAGTTACTATAATCTAGTTCTTAAAATGCTTGTACATCTTGGTCACGTCAGTATTTAAAAACTTCTTCGAAGTTTCTATATTTAAACTCTTAAAACTCAACAAGAAAAACAAAACAAACAACCCAAGGATCCTGACAAGTACTACACCAAAGATATACAGATGACAAATAAGCATATGAAGAGATGCTTCATATCATATGTCATCAGGAAAGTGCCAATTAAAACAGCAATGAGATACCACTACATGCCTATTAGAATGGCCAAAATTCAAAACACTAACAGTACTAAATGCTGTCAGATATGGAGTAACAGAAACTCCCATTCATTGGTGATTGGAATGCAAAATGATACAGGACTTTGGAAGACAGTTTGGGCCTTTCTATATTTATAACACTAGTAGTTATAAATACAATCAGTGACAATTTCTTTTCAGGCCCTATTATTTGTTAAGAAATTAAAGCTTTTAAACCCAAATTTCTATTCAGAAAGCCGGAGCATTGTAATTTGGTAAGATTACTCTTAGAATTCTTGTCAATGAAGAAGTCGTTTTTATACTAATTTACATATTGTGCTATGTTCAAATTAAATATGTACTGAGAGGAATCTGATTAACTGATTGGCAATAGTCCTAGATTTTTAATTGAAGGCAGTGAGGGGAACAGTACAATAGTTAAAAGCAACGACTCTGGGATCTGGCTGTCCAGGTCTGAATCTAAACTTGGCTGTGTCTTTTAGCAAGTGGTTCAACCTAAGTTTCAGCTTCCTCATTAGCAAAATGAGGCTAGTGGTAGCTTTCACCTTACATGAGAACTAAGTGAGAGGATCCATGTTAAGTAAAAGTTAAATAGTGCCTAAGTGCTCACTAAATAATCATTTTTTTCATTGTAAACTTCTAAAGAAAATGTTTTCTACTTAAAAAAAAATTTTATTACTCCCCAGATCCCCGAACAGAAGGGGACATGACTGGTATTAGATGAAAGAATGATAAATGTCTTGAAAGGTCAAGGTTCCACCTGACCCATTCTCAGTATTACCAGTTTCACCAGGAAACAGTAGAAGCTCTATTTTGAGGCAAAACTGGGCCTCACACAGGCAAGAACATTGCTAGACCACAGGCCTTGCTCTTAAACCGCAATTGCGTGCAGCAGCCTTACATGGCAACTGGGGAGGAACTCTTGCCTGGTTCTCAAAATAAACAGCTGCTCACCTGTGCAGTTCCTGAGAGCTATAAATATGCATGTAGGCTCAGGCTTTGGGGGGAAGATTGGGGTATTTCTCTTCAGAAATATATTTTATATTTAAATATAGAAATATTTAAATTTTATATTTAAAACCAGATAGTTCAGTTATCAGAGTGAATTAAAAACTATTAAATACTACATAAAATGTATTTTCGCAGGCTGAGCCTAATTTTAGACGGCTGGCATAGATATCCATCAGCACAACATCCAACACCAAAGACACAAGAGTATTTGTTTTCCCCTAAGGATATGAGTGGGAAGTTTTGTGATGCGGGGAGTAAAACCAAATGCAGTTGCTAGAACAGCTAAGTACCAAAAAGAGGAGGTTAGAGGGGTGGTACAGCTTCTCTTCCCGCCTAGCTCTTGGGACTTGGTTTTAAACCTAAATGGCTAGGATGAGTAAGGACTGGAAAGTAGGGAAACTATCCCCAAGAAACCCTTGTGATTCTCAGTACTAAGCATCATTGCCTCGGATGCCAGATGACAAAACGTAGCTCAGAACTGAGAGGAGAGGCCATTTTCCCTGCTTGTGCATAAAACCCCACTCTGCTCTGACAACCCAGGGCTAGGGGGTTTGGCAGGCTTGGCAGTGCAGGGTAGGACTGTGTTTATGGCTTAATCAGCACTGCTTTCGTGATGGGCTGGGACAGCACCAAGGGTTTCCATGTACCCCTGCAGAACTCAGACCTGGAGGAGCCAGAGCAGGAAAGAAAGGACCAGGTGGATCCGAGTGGTTAAGGCAGCTGGTTTGTAAGCACAAATGGCACATCCTGTTGGGGACCAGCAGAAATCACTGGAGGACCCTGAGTTCAAGCTAGCAGCCTGTTGTTACCTCTGTAATTTGGGCATCCAAAGGAAATGTAACTTGATTTTCTACAGTCTGGAAGGACCTAGAAATACTGTAACTAAACTATAATTGCAACTAAGGGGTTACTTTAGAGGTAATCTCATTTCATGGAAAAATTGGGTGGTTTACAAGTGAGATAAAGAGATAATAGCCATGGCTAAAATGTCCATGAATTGGAAAAACTGAGACACAGGCAAAACAAACAAACAAAGAGAAAATCTGAATTTGGTTATGCAAAAAGAGAAAAATATAAAGCTTAGGAAGAATAAAACTTGCTGCATGGTCTTGGCGCCTGTAGCTCAGCAGCTAGGGCGCCAGCCACATACACCGAAGTTGGAGGGTTTGAATCCAGCCCTGGCCTGCCAAACAACAATGACAACCACAACCAAATATAGCCGGGCGTTGTAGCGAGCAGCTGTAGTTCCAGCTACTTGGGAAGCTGAGGCAAGAGAATTGCTTAAGCTCAAGAGTTGGAGGTTACTGTGAGCTGTGACGCTACAGCACTCTAAGAAGGCGACATAGTGAGACTCTGTCTCAAAACAAACAAACAAACAAAACCCTGCTACATGGATACATTTTCACCACAAGTTCCAGTATTTCTTTCCAAAGCGAGCATAGGAGTAGAAACACAGATAGGAGAAAGACTGTAGCCTTGTCTTTTTTTTTTTTGAGCGAGAGAGAGAATCTCACTTTGTAGCCCTGGGTAGAGTGCCATGGCATCATAGCTCACAGCAACCTCAAACTCTTGGGCTCAAGCAATTGTCTTGCCTCAGCCTCCCAAGTAGTTCGGACTACAGGCACTGCCACAACACCTGGCTGTTTTTTTAGAGAGGAGGTTTCACTCTGGCTCAGGCTGGTCTTGAACCTGTGAGCTCAGGCAAACTACCTTCTTTGGCCTCTCAGAGAGCTAGAGGTGAGCCATCGCACCTGGCCTGCAACCTTGTCTTGGCCTTTTGCATGCTACTCTACTTAAGACTTAGAAAAATGTCAGTTGTCCCCATCGAAGGATGAAGAAGTTGATAGATACCAGCACCTTTGGCACCACTGTTGATCCCAGGGTATCCTTAGCTTCTGAGCCACCTCCAGACCACACCCCTCCCGAAGAATCTCCACACACTCCAATCTACAGTCACTCCCCGCCACGGGCTCCAGTGAGAAACACCTAGCAAACTCTCTTACTATAGCAAGTTCCATGAGACCAGGAACTTTACTGTCCTCTGTCATCTGTCCCTTTCTCTCCTGTCACTAAGCTGTTTTTACTCATCTTTTGGGTTTCAGCTGGTGAGTCACTTCCTCAGGGAATCCTTCCCTGATGAGGCAAGGCTTTATATTGCCTTCTTCACTGCTGCCTAATACATACAATGAATACTGATATAATTGCATATTTCATTAGTGTAGATAAAATAGGCTACTAATATTTTAAGCTTTTTTTTCTAGTGTTACATAAGCAATAGGTGAACACATGCCCATTGTAAAAAAAATTAAAGCAACACATATAAAAGTTATGGTCTTAATATGTAGATTATGGCATGATAAGTCTCTTTTTTCAGAAAGTCATGGTCCACTCACAATTTAACACCCACCTAGTACCATTCTTTTTCCCTCTCATAATACCTCACTCTTAATAGTTTCATCGGTAAATGTCCAGATCTTCTTCTGTGTGTTTTCATAGATATATGCATCTTCATGTTTTCATACCCGTATACTTGAATAAAATTCACATATTTGTCTTTTCATGCATATCTACAAGGTCTAACAGTTGAGTTTGTGAACTTGTCCTAGAGAAAGCACTACATACCTCATTGCTGAAGATCACCACAGCCACATTTAATGTATTCCCCTTGGGAAGGTATGCACCAATGCCAACACCTAGTCTACCCTTCAAAGCAATTTTGAAACTCTTTCTCTGGCATGGCCATCAGAGCTATCATCGTATTGCCTTTGATGTCCTGAATGCCATCAAAATGCCTTCCTTTGGATATTTCCCTTATCTTCAGAAAAGACCAAAAGTTGTGTATATTTGTATGTTATATACATACATCCGGAGGGACAATCAGAAGGCAGAAGCCATGCTAGATATTGCAAACAGAGGGAATTTAATAGAGGTGAGGGAGGAGTCGAGAGGCCAGAGAATAGCAGGAAACCACTGTGAACCCTGAGGCTGGAGGGGCAGAGGGAAGGAGCAGAGTCACTAGGGACACCTGGAAGAATTAGGAACCATGGCAGTCCTTCCACCTAACACTGGAAACATGCAGGAAGGGCATGGATGAAACACTACCAGAGACCATCCGAAGCAGAAAGAAGGGGAGACATAACCTGGCTTCTTCCCAGTTGCCAGTGTCCATCACTGGCGCTCTCTGGCTGGGTCTGGAAAGCAGCCTAGAAAATGCAGTTCCCGAATTTCTCGGACGCAAAGCCCAGATAGAGGATGGTCTGGAATAGATCTGAGAGGAAGCAGAAAAAAAAGGCCAGCATATGAAGCTTAAAATAAAATACATAAATAACATCATGGCGTATGTGGCGTTCTAAATTTATCCCTCGCCATTTTTATAGAGATAAGATCTGGTTAAAACGGACATTGAGAGCAGGCATGGTCCACAGAATGAAGGGTGCAGCAGGAGAACACAGAGCCAGGCAGCAGAAAGCAGAGGAGCGCAGAAGTGCACCCAGGCAAAAGCTCAGGCCACAGAAAGGCAGCTCTGGGGGTGGGCTGGCTGTGGTCTTGTTCCCTTTACAGAAGGCCTGACCTGCTCTGCAGAGGGAGGAGAGAGCAGGGGTGTGAGGTTATCACTGCCCAACAGGAGGATCAAAGACTCAGAGACTTTAGAGTCTAAAGGAAACTTACATCTCCCATTTCAACTCATAACCTCTCCAAATAAGGAACTGAAACCCAGAGAAGTGATGGACCCGGCAGCCCAAGGGAATTCAAGTCAGTTTTTTGTCATATTTTGGGGAGGGCATGGCGGAGGAAGTGTTAGGGGACTATTTAGCCCCAGCGCCTCTTCTTCCCACTGTGAGTCAATGAACAGCCTCGCAAAGAAGATGTGGCAAGAAATGAAGGCAACTGCTTTCCTATGTCCTGTCTTAGACCAAAGAACATCTTTTCCTTAGAAACCCTCCTAGTCTCAAAGGTCTAGTTTTAATCGCCTTGGGCATAATTTTGGAGCCTTCAGCAGGGACCAGACGCTGTGCTAGATACAAAGATGAGTGAGATACAAGAATGAGTAAACCGTGTACCTCCAGGGGCTCTAAGCCTTCCAGGAGTCTGAAGGGAATAGGAGTGATTATGATACAATGTGACAAACAGAATAATACTTGTAGCTCAGACAAGGGAGTGAGTCATTGGTGAGAGAAGCCAGTGCAGGAAGGTGGACAGAGAAGGCTTCACAAAGGTAAGGTCAGAGAAGGTGTTCAAGGGAGAATAGAAGCTCTTGTGACCTCCAACTCCAAAGTTACATAACAGGATTAGACCATCCTTCCCCGGAACATCACTATTACCCCTCAAGGATTTACCTCTCATTACATAATGGAAACTACACACACACACACACACACACACACACAGAGTCCTTATTTATTTATTTATTTATTTATTTATTTATTTATTTAGAGACAGAGTCTCACTCTGTGACCCTGGATAGAGTGCCGAGGTGTCACAGCCTACAGCAACCTCAAACTCTTGGGCTTGAGCAATCCTCTCAATCCTCTCAGCCTCTCCAGTAGCTGGGACAACAGGCAGGTGCTACCACATCCAGCTAGTTTTTCTATTTTTAGTAGAGATGTCTCTTGCTCAGGCACACCTGGAACTCCAGAGTTCATGCAGTCCACTCACCTCGGCCTCCCAGCATGCTAGGATGACATGCACGAGCCACTGTGCCTGGCCACATTCCCCATTTTTGGCAATAAATGATACCTAAAATGAAGCCACTCACAGCCCCATCAACTGTGATCGGTAGGACCAGATCAAGACCTTCAGAGGCTCTGAGCATTGAAAAGCTGGTGGTACACCCCCGTGTAATTTAATATTAAACAATGCCATCCAACAAACACCTGTAAGGAAGTCCAAAAAGTTCTGATTTTTCCTACGATGACACCTCTCCTATGTTTTTGAAAATATCAAACAGCTGACTACTACCCATGTAATGTTCTGATTACTCCAGTCCCCCTGCTGTGCTGGTGCCTCCATGTGTGCTTGGCCTGCCTGTGGGTGACCCTGCAGAGAAGGCAGCCCCTTCCCACACCAGAAACCCCAGCCAAGGCTAGTCTCAGCAAGTTCATGGACTCGTTCTTTCACTTCTGCATATAGTTGCATGCGTTATAACTTTGTTCTTTTTCTCTTTCCATCACATACTCAGCTTGCAACCCAGGAGGGCCACCTGCAGGTCTGGTGGTCTGGTTAACCATAAAGAAAGGCTGATATGAGAAGCAACTTCCTTATACTGAGCTGAGCATCTTGTAGCAAGAGGAAGATGATGCTACCTTGAGGCTTTCATGAGCACGGGCTTTTACAGACATGGCTGGCTTCAACATATGCTCTTTCACAAAACCATGTGATCGCAGGCAAGTCACTTTACACCTGTAAGGCCAAGTTTTATCATCTACCAAATGTGCTTAGTAGCAGCACCTACATCATGAGGTCATTTTTTTTTTTTTAACAAATATCGTATACATTCCAATTTTGTGCCAAGCACAATCCTTGAGGAGGGAGATGAGGCAGCAAGCAAAACAAAATCTCTGCCTAGAGCTAACATTCTAGTAGAAGATCAACAACAAAAATAAATAGATATGAATAGATTATATAGTACAGTAAAAGGAAAGGGGGTAGGGAGAGCTGGAGAGAGTTCCTATTGTAGATGGAGAGAGGTACCCTGTGGATGGAGCGCAGGAGGTAGACATCAGGCAGACAGCCCCTTCCAGGCAGAGGATACCACCTGCACAGAGGCCCTGAGGCAGGAGCAAGCCTAGTACCAAAGCTCGGCTGGAATCAACTGAGCAATGTGACAGAGAGGAGGGAATGAGGTCAGAGAGTAGGAGACCGGAGGGTTTGAGCAGAGGAGTGGCAGGAGCTGACTTGCATTTTAATAGGACCTCCCTGGCTGCTGGGTTGAGAACAGACATGGGAGGATGTAGGCGGACGTAGGGAAACCAGTTAGGAAAGACCGCAGTGATCCAGGTCAGAGATGATGCACGTGACGTCCTTACCTTGGTGCCTAACACGAAACTAACTGGGGAACGGTGCCCAGTGGCATCCTGCTGTGACTTGAATCCACACACGGATATCACAAAGGGACATCACCGATTCATTCTGCCTTCTGCATCTTGCTCAGCCATCCAACCATCATCATCACTTTCCTTGTTTTTAATCTTCTTCTCCCTTTCTTCTCTGTCTCCTCACTCTGTAGTCTTCACTTCATTACTCCTATCAATAGTTTGCTTTTCCAGGGAATAGTTTTGTGAGCTCCATTTGAAGCTTGGGGAAAGAGCAGTGAGCCTTTTGGTATGCAGCTCCCAGAGTCCTAGTCCACAGGGCGCATGAGAAGGCCCAGGGAGCAGAGGAGGGGGACTGGTATGGGAGGGGTCCTGAGAGGCGGCTCTGCCATGCTGATGCCACAGGAAGAGCTCCAGCACCCGGTCAGCATTCAGCCGGGTGAAGACAAGCCTCTCTGGGTATTTCAGGTAATACCTGAAAGGATGATAGGGCAGGGACTCGAGGCTGACACCATCACTGGATGGACAGAGACTCAAGGCTGACACCACCACCGGATGGACTAGAGGAGTGAAGATCAAAAGCTTGTCTTCAGGAAATCAGGAAATACAGGGATGCTAGAGAAGCCACCACCAGCAATGCCACACCTACAGCACCGAAGCACAAGATTCAGAAGGATCTTCATTGATACCGGCCACCACCTTGGTGCTATAATACAAGGTAACATCAGGTGACCCAGGGCTATTCCCAGAAGCCATTCTGACACTGAGACTACCAGCAATGCCTTAAATAGACAGAGAGGTGTCTCTGAATCACATAAATTTATCCCAGTAAAGCCAAACTAGATATGTTAGCCAGACTCCAAGATACCCATCAGGAGGCCATGCTTCTTCCCCTGACAAGGGAACAGAAAGGAAGTCAGAGAGGAACAAGGCAGTGCCGTTAACTTATTGTGGTTTAGAATGTCCTATTTTTGCCAAGTTTTCAGAAACATCTGACCCTGTGTATACATTGCAAGGACCCCTCCCAGGACTTTGGAAGGGGTTCCACCAGGGAGGGGCTCCTGAAAGTTAACCTCACCAAAAATCAGCCTCCATCTAGAAGAGAAGTCATTTGCCTTCTTATAAGCTGATTCTGTCACAGAAAGGGGATTCTGGAAAGCAGGGGGATTTCCCTGGGTATTCTTTGTAGCAGTATTTTGTTTTCATCTTAGAAGTTGCTAATACTACTATTAGATAATTTATTAATATAATTTTTTAAAATTAGTAGCTAATGAGCCAATTTGTGTAGCCTTTATGCTCTGACTTCTGAATTATTCCTTTTTAAATCAGTAGGTCCCAAGTTCATTCATTCAACAAAAATGTGTTAGGGGCATACTCTGTGCTGAGCTCAAATGTATTAGGGGACTGTGCTGAGTTCAAATGGTGAGGAAAGTAAACAGTCTTCCTTCATGGGGCCCTCAGGGGAGGAGACACATTATCAAATAATCAGCCAAGTATATAATTATAGGAGTAGAGGGAGAAAGTTTAGGGTCCTACTAGGAGCAGGGCAGGGGGTCCTAACCTAGCGGGGAGTGACAGGAAAAACTGAGTTGAGATATCTAAAGGAGTCATTCTTTCGGCTGTTATTTTGAGTGCCTACTCCTTGCCCACATAGTGCTAGGGGCTAGAATAATGATGTGCAAACCCTGCAAAGTCCCTGCCCCTCTAGAACTATCTCTTGGAAGAGAGATTGTCAGAGAATCAGATTGCATATATCGGTAACTTACAACCTGACAATGGTCTCTACAAAGGGGCCTTGCAGGTGCATATGGGAGCGTAAGTGAGGAAGGTTGACAGCAGGGATAGGTTTTTTGAAGGTGACCACAGGGGCTGAGGGCCACGGGCAGAGGGATGGGTGAGAAGGGAGAGGGTTTCTGGGAGCAAAAGGAATTGCATGAGCAAAGGTGTGGGGGCAGGAGAGAGCATTTCAGGGGGAAAAAAGGACAAGAAGAAATCTGTGTGGCTAGGCTAGGATGACTACAACAAAATGGGGCTGGATAAATAGCCTGGTGTGCCTAAAATTCACTGGAGCCCCAGAAAGGTTCTCAGCAGTGGAGAGACAGCCCAACTGGCATTTAAATTGAGCACTCTGGCTACAGCAAGAATATTGGATTACAAGAGTTGCTTTGGCAGTAACTGCATCCTAATTACTTCCCCCTTTCTCGCTTTCTTTTCCGGTGGCCACAGAGATTTAAATAAATGCATGCCAGATACCCAGTCCAAAGCATGCCAACAAAGAGGGCTGTGTGGCTTGGGAAAGAGCTGGAAAAGAGCACATTACTTTCAATCAGGCAGATGCGAATTAGATTGCCCTCCACCTCCAGGCAGCTGGTGGCCCCAGGGAGGTCACTCACCCTCTCTAAAACCACCTCCTAGTCTGTAAAATGGGGAGAACAAGATGCCTACTCCACTGAGTTGTATAAGCAATAGAAAAGGTATGCGCAAATTACCTGGCATTTAGCAGGACTCAGTACATTCCAGCTATTATTGGAAACACAGTGAGACCTCTGTAAGTTGATCACCCAAGGGACTGTAACAAACTGGTCAACATACAGAAGTGATGAACATAAGGACCTAGGGCTACTGTACTGATACACACATGTGGTGCATGTATGGTCTATGAAAATTAGGACAACTTAAGGAGGTGGTCAATATAGAGAGATGGTCAACTATGGAGGTCCTACTGTAATTGCAATGCTATCAAGCTAGTGAGAGGAAAATTTCTCACCAAAAGCTCTATTAGTAAAAACACTGGAAATAGAGCACAATCTCTCCTATTAAAAAGCATACATATCTTCATTCATTCTTTATGTGGTTTTTGTTTCTAGTCCTTATCTGAAACATTGTTATTGTTATTAAATTTTAAGCCTTTTAAATTCTGTGAAGGCAAAAAGTGGAAAGCTAATTAACACATATATATGGAAAAATAAAAAAAAATAAAAGTATACATAAACAAGTATGTATGTATATACAGAGGGTACAAAAAATGTATACACATTTTAAGAAAGGAAAAACTATATCAAAATGTTTTTACTGATAACAAAACATGAATATAAGCCATGTTGAACACCTCCTGTCATTGCAGAAGTCAAATGTAACATGAGTGTTCCAAAATTTAATACAGGTTTTTTTCTTTCTTAAAATATGTATATACTTTTTGGCACCCTCTGTATACATAAAATAATTTATTATTTTTTTTTTACAGATAGCTACCTAATGAGATCTTAATACTAGTGTTGGAAAACAAGTGTATATTACTTATATGATTAGAATATATATGTATATATCATGAACTTTAAGCATTTTTTCAATAAATTATATTGAATTGCTTTATATTTGGCCTTTTCCTGTATAGAATTATTCCAAGAAACTGTATTTGTTTGCTAGCTTATCTATCACCCAGACTGAATGATACTAGTTTCTCAAGAATAATTTTATCTCATCTCTGTTTCTCCAGACCCTACTTGGGAGCCCAGCTCTAGGTAGTAGGTGCTCAGTAAATACTTATAGAATGGAAAAATAGATAAAGAGCAAATGAATAAATTTAATCTATGCATCTGACAACTATATTTTATGAACCAAAATCAAGACACGTTGTCTGTTCTACTGAAGATGAGTGTCTTAGAGAGAACTTGGCAAGGAATATTTAAAATCCAGACTGTCCTGGAAAATTCAGGACACATGATCCACATATATCTTTAAATAGCTGAACATCTTTTGAAGTAGCTACAATAAGAAGATATAACAAGTTCCACCGTGGGCTTGTGTTACATTTATTTTTGAGCTTGAAAATTGTTCCAAGTCCTATGTTCACAGTGGAAGGAATAATCTAGAAGATTTTCAAGGACTCCTGTTTACCCATGACATAAGACTCAGGATCTGCTTTTCTCTTATTTCAATCACTGTAATTAGTCACCTTGATCAGACCTTTACTGGCACTAAAACAGCAAGTGAAACAGCCATACATTTGGTTTGTCAAGCACAGCTGAGGCTAGCTCAACAGAGTGTCAATTCAAAAGAGGGGAATAAAATATGCAGCAAAGTTAGGAGCCTGGGAACAAAGAATCCAGTATGACAATTTATAGGAAAGCTAAACAAGCATTCAAAATACCACCAAAAAGGTAAAAGACCTCAAGAATCTAAAAAAGAGATAGACAGGATAAAAAAGCTCAAGTGATTAATTTAAAATCAATGAAGAACTGTAAGACTTTGCTTTAAAGGAATATTTTTTAAAGTTAGGTTTAATTTGCAAACAATAACATTTACCCTTTCAGTACATAGTTCTATGAGTTCTAACAATTGCATAGTTATGTAGTTATCATCACAATCAAGATACAGAACTACTTAATTATCTCAAAATTCCCTCTTTACCCATTGTAACCAACCCCTTCCTTACTCTTAGCACTTGGTAGTCTGTGATCTGTTTTCTGTCCCTGTGTCTTTGCTTGCTTTAAAGGAATTTAGTAAAAGCACTTAAAATGATGGAAAAAAGGAACTAATATTTTTCCCCTACCACCCACCTACATCCTACACCTTTTAATAGTACCAGTTTAGTGAATTTGTATTTATTAAAGATCTATTATTTGCCAAAGATTTTGCAAACATTGTCTTTCATTTTTATAGCTTGTCTATGAAGGAATTTTTTTTAAGTCAGGTTTAATTTGCATACGATAACATTTACCCCAATTTCTAGATGAGAGATGAGACTCAAAGAGATATCAAGCTGGTAAGACACAGAGTAGAGATTTAAAACCAAAGTTGACAAAAATGTTAACACGTCTTATCTCTGCATGTTAGATGGTTTGTATTATACTTTCATATATTTTTTATACTATCACAGTTTTTGACACAGAGCTTGTGTCACCTTTGCAAATGCTTTTACAAATAATATACATACACAGACTACATACCTATAAAGTCTAATTCAAAAGCCTATTCTCTTTGTTGATCAAAGTGGGGAAAGGGAGGGAAAACCTAGAAGGGAATAGAAGGAGAGGCTCATCTCAGAAACTGGAACCTATTCAAAAGTGAGAAACCAGAATCAAATTTACTGAAAGAACCAGAGCACAGCTTTGCTGTTTCTAGAACTCATCACAGCCTAACACCTCCACTTTCAAAGTGTTCTCAAGCACAGATTTTCTTTCCAAGCACTGAAGATGAGTCTTGGAGGCCGATCAAGCCCATTGAGAGCACTCCAGACCTACAGACAATCCTCCTAAGCATCTTCCTACCTCCAGAAGACCTAATGGGAACAAGCTACTCATCGTCATGGGCAAGTGAGTGCGTGGTAGCCTGTCACCACCACTGAAAAGCCAGAAAAATTAATAATGACACCAAATCCAAAGGGAATACAGATCAAAATCTAGGTCACATGATCAAATTAAAAAGCTCTGCACAGCCAAGGACACAATCAATAGAATAGTTAGTCTACAGAAGGGGAGAAATTATTTTCCTGCTATACATCTGATAAAGGGATGATAACTAAAATTTATAAAGAACTCAAGCAAATCAGCAAGAAAAAAACCAACACCATTAAAAAGTGGGCAAAAGACATGAACACAAACTTTTCAAAGTAAAATACACCAATGGGCAACAAACACGTGAAAAAGTGCTCTTTCTAATCCTCAGGGAAATGCTAATCAAAACTACAATGAAATATTACTTAACACCAGCAAGAGTGGCTCTTATTAGAAAGTCCCAAAAGAACAGATGCTGGTCTGGATGCTAAGAAAAAGGACCTCTAGGGCCAGGCCAGGTGGCTCATCCCTGTAATTCTAGCACTGGGAAGGCTGAGTTGGGTCAATTGACCTAGCTCAGGAGTCTCAGACCAGCCTAAGCAAGAGAGAGATCCCATGTCTAAAACAATAGCTGGGTTAACAATTGAGGCAGGCACGTATAGTCCTAGCTACGCGAGAGGCTTAGGCAATAGGATCACTTGAGCCCAAGAGTTTGAGGTTGCTGTGAGCTATGATGCTACAGCACTCTACCTGAGCAAGAAAGTGAGACTCAGCCTCAAAAAAAAAAAAAAAAAGAAAGAAAGAAAGAAAAGCAAAGAAAAACAGGAAAAGGGACTCTTAAACACTGTTGCTATGAGTGCAAAATAGTATAGTGTGTATGGAAAGTAGTATGGAGACACCTCAAAGAAGTAAAAGCACTACTATGTATTTACCCAAAGGAAAAAAAGATATTTTATAAAAAGGACCCTAGCACTTGAATGTTTATAGTAGCACAATTTACAATTGCAAAATGTGGAAACAAGCCAAGTGCTCATCAATAATGAATGAAATAGTAAAATGTGATTTATGTATACCACGGAGTACTACTCAGCCATTAAAAAGTGGTGATCTAGTATTGTTTGTAACAACCTGAACAGACCTGGAAACCATCCTTCTAAGTGAAGTACTGAAAATACTATAATAGAACTAATACTGAAATAGAACTAATCAGTCAATGCTTACATGCACGTATAGTAGTAAAACTCAGTGAAAATTAAGCAGGTGGGGGGTGCATAAATTTACACCAAATGGGGTGCATAAATGTACACCTAATAAGTACAATGTACACTAGGTGGTGAAGGGCATGCTTACAACATTGACTCTGTAAGGGGTATCAAAACTTCTTTTCTCTTCTGGTGCACAGTGGTGCACAGTGGAAGAATAAGAGTTGTCTTGGGCCACACATTAAATACAGAAACACTGAAGAGGCGTGATGGCTCAAGTCTATAATTCTAGCATTCTAGGAGGCCAAGGCAGGTGGCTTGCCTGAGCTTACAGGTTCAAAGACCAACATGAGCAAGAATGAAACCATAGTCCCAGCTACTTGGGAGCCTGAGATAAGAGAATCGCTTGAGCCCAAGAGTTTGAGGTTGCTGTGAGCTGCAATGCCAGGACACTCTACTGAGGGCAACAAGTGATCCTCTGTCTCAACAACAACAAAAAAATAAAATAAAATACACATGCACTAACAAAAGCTGATAAGCAAAAACAAAGTCCATACTTTTCATGATATTCAGCACCACAAACAAGCAAAGCAGTCCTCAAATAATCTGCATGTGGTCCAGGGGCCACAGGTTAGATACCCCTAGAAGCAAATTATGTAGCCAAATGTGTGTACCCCTGTAATATTCTGTAATTTTAAAAAAGTAAATAAAAAAGAACAAACAAACACTCCAAATACAGGTCCTATTTCAATACAGAAATAATCCATAGACAGAGACAAAATATTTGAACAACATATATCTGACAAAGAATTATTATTTAGAATAGAGTTCCTGTATCTCAAAAATTTAAAAAAAAATGGGATTTTCTCAAACACGCACTTCACAAAGATCCATAAATAGCCCATAAGCACTTTAAAAGATGCTCAACCTCATTAATCGTTAGCAAAATGAAAATTAAAGCCACGATACAATACTATTACACCCATGGATAGCTAAACTAAAAAAAGACTGACAATACTAAATGTTCAGAGAACACAGAACAACCTGAACTCTCATTCACCATTGGTGGTGTGACCACTTTGGGAAAAGGTCTGACAATTTCTTATGAAACTGAGCATTTTCATACCCTGTGTCCCAGCAATTCCTCTCCTAGGTTTGTAGCCACAAGTTACGAAAGCATTTCCACAAAGAGACTTTGCAGGTGGGCTATACAAACTGAGATATAGCCATACAAAGGAATACAACTCGGCAATGTAAAGAAAAAATTCTGATAAATGTAATAGTGTGGATGAATCTTTAAAATGTTATGCAGAATGAATATAAAAGCATATACCTGATTCCCTTTATATCAAGTGCTAAACTGGGTAAAACTAATCTAATCTATGGTGGAAAAAAAATCAGAATAGTGGCTGCCTCTGACGTTATGAGAACCAGAGAAGGGACAGAGGAAATTTTCAGGAATGATAACAATATTCCATATCCGCTTTGGAGAATGTTGGTATACAAATGTTTCCATTCATCAAGAATCATCAAATGATATACTTAAGATACATGCACTTTTTCGTCTGTATATTTTACCTCATTAAAACCTCAAAAGAACTGTATGTAACCAAATATTGAACTTTAGTTAATGATGTGCATACTAGAGGGTGAAGTGTATAGGTGTTTGCAACTTCCTTTGAAATACATCAAAATATAAACTGCATTGATTATTGAACAGAGTAATGGCTTCAAGGATAGACGTGTGATAAAGCAAGTATAATGCAAGATTAATTGCAGAATCCAGATTGTGGTTATGAGGGTATTAACTGTAAAATTATTTAATCTTTTCTATATATTTGATAGTTTTTATTATGAAATGTTGGAAAAAGTAGGTTAATATTTAGAAGGAAAGAAAAATGAAGCTCAGATAAAAAAGGGTGAATCCGATGTGAGAACATTATGTAGTACAACTTATCTGTCCTTGAGTTTTCTAAGAGCCACAGTAAACAAAAGGCCAGGGGTGGGAGGAATAGAAAAGAAAGAAGAAGAGAAAAGATAGAAGGGAGATCTCAATTACATGCCTGGCAAGGCCCATATGATTAAAACATTTACATTTGTAAAGTACCTCTTTTCCTGATATTGATAATTTTTCATGAAGATAAGACTGTACTATGTGGTTCTACTAATTAAGTATGGGCTTGGTACAGGGACTTTACTCATTAAACAAGCAGGAAATTCATTTCTTTCTTACATAATAGACCACAGGTAGAGCTCTGCATGGTATGGTGACTCTGTTTGAGGGACCACAAAGGAAGATAGGTGACTGGAGCTCCAAAATTCTACAACATAGCAACAGCTGCTATTATTATAGCCAGGAGAAAAACTGTATCAAAAGATAGAAAGAGGCTTGGAAAATCTCTAAGAAACAGATTTTATCACCTATCTCATTCATCTCCAATGTATCCTGCTATGCTAAATCCATTCCTCTCTGATCATGTACCATATGCTATGTACCATAGGGAATGATAATAATAGTTTTCTTATACCCTATCTCAACAATTCTAAGATGCGTATTTTTTGGTACATTTTCATATTCCTAAAATCTGAATAGGTCTTACAATCAACAGCATGTCATAATTAGTAGAATTTTTTTTCTTTCTTAATGGTAGATAAGCAATACAATTGTGTTTCTTAAAATCAATGCCTTCTTAAATTTATTAAAACACAATATCTAATGCTCCATAGTTTGAAGTATTTTCATCTTATTTGATCCTCATAATGACTTGGTGAGATGAATAATTATTCCTATTCCAAATAGAGCAATTTTGGTGAGATGAGTAGTTATTCCTACTCCAAATATAGCAATTAAGATTCAGAGACTAAGTGACCTCTTCAAGGTCCTCAGCTAGAAAATATGATAAAGTCATAACTCTAACTTAAATACACTGTTTTCTCCCAATATCACCAAAATAATGAGAAACTGAAAATTTCATGGAAATTAAGGACTTTGTTTTATTTACTCCAATACTGCTAGAGTATAAAGCACTTGGCATATAGTAGGTATTTTATCACCTATTCCATGATGCTTTTCTCATCTTAAGCCACATATATTTGCTCCCTAATGACATGAAAGTCAACCTAGTATAATGTAAAGCATACTAGTAGATTTTGCATCAGATGATTGGAGTTTAGATCCCTTCTGATTTTAACCACCTACTAGCATAAACTTTCCTGAGCCTCAGTTTTCTTATCTGCAAAATTGAGAATAAAATTCTCAATTAAAGAATTCTAAAAAAAAAAAAATAAAAACTATCAGATTATACAATGGCGATGCTTAAACGAGACCTTATGTGTGAATGCATGCACACAGTAGGAGCTCAATGACACTGTCCCTTTCTCTTCCCTCCACCATGCTCCACTTGAACTTGGGAAACACTTCATTTTTCCACTTCTCATTTCTCCCCCAAGACATTGTGAGTTTCTGAAAGAATATGGTTTGGTTCATATCCATTTCTCCAGCACTCAGGAGAATGCCTCACACATTCCAAGTGCCCTTAAATATTTTCAGAGTTCACTCGTTTACTTATTTAATCCATAAATATTTATCGTGTGCCTGCTGTGTGCCAGGATCTTTTCTGGTTGCTGAGGATACAGCAATGAACAAAACTAACAAAAGCTTTTGCCCTCTTGGAGAGAGATGAACAAGAAGTGAATAAATAAAAGAAGTGATAAGTGGCATGGAAAAATAAAGTGGAATGGGAGTAGAAAGTACAGGGAGGCAGGCAGGAGTGGTTTATTGCAATATTAATTTGAACCTTAACAAAAAGCCTCACTCATGTGGTGACATTTGAGTAGAGGCTTCAGGGAAATGAGGGGAAAGCCATGCAGACATCTGGGTTAAGTCTCAAGACCAATTTAAATATTTGTAGAAAAAATAAGTGGAGAAACGTAGAAGGAACATTTGATCAAAAATCTAATGGAATTAAGTAGAAGTCCTGCTTGGTGATTTTAAATAGACCAGCCTATCTGTATGTCAGGATCCAGAATCAGAAAAAGGATTTGTATTTTATCTGATGGACAATGGTGAACCAAGAAAGGTTTTTGAGAAAGACATGTGACAGGAAACTTAATCTGGTACAACCATGCATGCAGAGTGTATTAAAAGGAAGGAATAACCGTTTCATTTTTGAAATCTTGAGTCTGACATCATGGTAAGGTATCAAAAATAACACACTTACCAAACAGTTGGAAAGAGATGAGAGCTTTAGATCTGAGGAGCACAGTTCATCTGAATCCTGACAGTTGATTACAATCATCTTCCAAGAGTTGCAAACTCTGTGAGTAACAAACAAATCTTGCTAGAATTTCACTCCTGGCCTAAGAACTGGTACAGCATTGCCCTTTGGGATTTTCCCAGTTTAGGCCAAGACTAGGCAAAGTCAGCAGTAATGAGAATGATATGCAGGACCTGACGGGGAAACAGGCCCCAAATTAAGTCCTGTATAGGAAACAACCCTGAAAGGTGGGGCACAATGCTTCTTGGGAAGTTCAGACTCACAAGAAATCTGGAAGAATGTATATCATTCCAGAAGCCTCAGTCTTATGAGAGGGGTTTTGTTTAAAAGTAGACTTTGTGAAATGATTTAGACACCCTTCAAAAAGCAACATGCCTATGATTCAGCCTGTCTACAAGAACATACTCTCACATTTGGTTTTGCAATCTAACATTGATTGGAAATATCAGAAAAGAAACAAAAGTTATCTCCTTGCCATTTGGAATGGTTTCTCATCTACCGTCTGACAAACAGGAAGGGAGTCCATGAGTTTCCAAAATCAAAGAGTAGGGTTTGTAAGGTGTGGGGAGAAAAGTTGCAATAGCCAGCTGCTTCTTATATAAGATTCTTCAGTCTTACTGATGTGTTTGTGGCTTTGTGACAGTGGAACTCTACCTCTGAGAAAAGAGAAAGGAAAATGTTATTGAAAGAACTTGGTTGCTCACAGACAAAAGCCTGGAGTTTCCAACCAGGTGCATTGTGTGCCTATAATTGGCTGTTGGCTTCTGGGAAGGAAGCAGAAAGAGAGGGCTTCCTTTACTTGAAATATATTATCTTAGCCCAGGAATCTTCAATAGTTTGCTTACATAACCCCCAAAAGAATGCTTTAAGGCTATGTAAGTCCTCACATATTTTAAGTTGACATCCAAAATTTTTCATCATAAGATAAAATAAGATGGTAAACTGTAATTGGGATAAATATTTCATGACACTATTTGATGAAAGAGATTTTAATTTCTCAATGACTAAAACACCCCAATTTTTTTCTAAAAAAAAATTATGAGCCAGTTTTAGCCAATGTTTCTCCAAAATTTGCTTGTCTTCAAGATATTCCATTTAACTTTAAGAGAATCATCATCACTGACTTACAGTGTTCAGCTGTTCCAATTACAGAGCTTTCCCCTAAAAGACCAATTCCACTTCTAACCTTGAGTTTGCCTTTTAACAAAAATATATAAGAGAGGTGTAAGCCCCATGGGCGTGAGGCAATTTAATTACTAATAAGTAAAGATGTCTTCACCAAACCAATATTTCTTTCTTGTTTTTACCCTTAATATATATCTACAAAGAATAAAAAAGTCAATAAAAACATTTAGTCCATATTAGAAATTTTTCATATGTCCCTCAAATGCCCTTTATGGTTGGTTTTCCTAATCCAGGATTCATTCCTAGGCCATATCCTGCATCTGGTTGTTATATCTTGTAAGTCTATTTTAATCTAGAACATGCATTCTTAATGGAGATAATATTGTCCCCAAGGGAGCAAAACTTGATTCTTGGGGAATAAAAAAAATCTTACCTTTTTCACGTACAAAGCACAAGTATACATATAAAACATAAATCTATATACGCATACCTGTGGTATATAAGCATACCCATGGGGTATGTTAGGAAAAGAATGTTTTAAAAGCCTCATTTTTGGTGTACAAGGCAGGGGAGCCATAAAGAAACAAATGTTGGGAAATACTGGTCTAAAACAATCCTTCTTCCATGACACTGATGGACTGATGAGGCCCCAAAGCCAATATTTCAATGTATCCCCCTGTCTGATTCACAGGGGAGGTTTTCATTGCCAGGGCAATGCCCCATTGTGAGATTTGGGATGAGATAGGAAGCAGATGTGGGAATGTGCTGCTCAGATCCCCCTACAAGAAAGGACTTGCTCCACAGCTGAGGAGCATGGCCAGTAGACACCTTCCAACTACTAGCTTCCTCAGGGTCTACCTCATCTTTCCCGCTGTAGTCACACTGTTCATGGGGTAGCCCCAGTCAATGACTAAACAAGCTTAGTGCATGTGGGCCTGGCCATTTCCACCCAACAAAGGAACTACTAAGAGGCAACTTGGCTTTGGAGCTCCCCTGCTGAGCAGGCAGAGACTTCTTGGGGTTTGCATGATAGTCTGAGGACTCCAGCTGGCCAACCCTGCTTTCTCTCTGTTCCTTTCGCAGACGTTACTCCCCAGGAAAACATTTGTACTCCTACCTCTCTCTGAGATCTTCTTCCTGGACAACTAAACTAATCCAGTGAGGGCAAACACAGACTCATAGATTCAGTGTTAGAAAAGAGCAGACAGGAGGTTGAAGATCTAAAAATCAGATGCAGCCAGACACAGTGACACCCAACTAGAGCTCCCAGCTACTCAAGAGACTAAGGTAGGAGGAT
The DNA here is from genome assembly GCA_963573935.1 of Arctocebus calabarensis. NCBI lineage: Eukaryota > Metazoa > Chordata > Mammalia > Primates > Lorisidae > Arctocebus > Arctocebus calabarensis. The sequence continues at coordinate 8,107 of CAUYON010053157.1, read as the reverse complement.
CACTTGAGCCCAGAATTTTGAGGTTGCTATGAGCTATGATAACATTAAAAAACTCTAGCTGGGATAACAAAGCAAAACTCTTGTCTCAAAACAACAACAACAACAAAAAAAAAAACAGGAGGCCGGGTGTGGCAGCTCACGCCTATAATACTAGCACTCTGGGAGACTGAGGCAGAAGGATCACTTGAGTTTGAGATCAGCCTGAGCAAGAGCAAGACCCCATCTCTGCTAAAAATAGAAAAATTCACCATGCATGATGGCAGGCACCTGTAGTCCCAACTACTGGGGAGCTGAGGAAGGGGGATCACTTGAGCCTAGTAGTTGGAGGTTGCTGTGAGCTAGGTTGACTCCGTGGCACTCTAGTTTGGGCAACAGAGTGAGACTGTTTCAAGAGAAAAAAAAAGTATATGTGTGTGTGTCTGCACACACATGTGTGTGTATGTATGTGTATGTAGTCTCGAAGTCTTCTTTTACCAAAGACACAAGAAGGAAAGTCAAGATTCAATAAGATATGTCTGTGTGTATACATATGTATATAAACTATATACATAATATAATTCTGTATATAATTATGTAATTATGTAATTACATACATAGTATATATATATATATACTATGTATATATATATATACACACACATAGTTTAGTTCAGGACTTACAGGGACTTGATTTTACTCAATTGAGGGAGCTGGTTCCACAGTTTATAAGAGGCTATTGTTTCTATGTCTGCTGCTGAAGCCTGAACTCTCAGAGAAGCCATCTGGGAAAGAAGGATGGCCGTGAAGTGGGGGGAGCTCAGGCATACAGGAACCCACAGGATGGACTGGAGTCTGCATCACTATCTCACTGCCTTCCAGCTGCCACCTTCCATGATCAGGTAGTCTCTAGGGGAAGCTGGGGTTCTCCATCAGGGAGCTAAGCACCCATCTGGCCCAGGAGTGACAGAGGCTGCGGGGGCTGCAGGCACAGCTGCTGTTCCACTCTGACAACACAAGCTGGCAGGTAAGTGACAACATGAGTGAGCTACAACAGCACCTGTGTCCTATACCAACCTTTCAAGAACGAAAAAAGTGCTGCTGCCTCCCTGTTCTACTTTCTCTTTCTAAATGTCATTTAAAATATGTCTTGAAGCCCACACTAACCCAGGAAAGGGAATTCTGGGGGCCAGTTTCAGCTTAACTGAGCCGACCCACAAATCCGCTCACCCAGTTTAAGTATCACTGACTTAACAAATAACAAAGGGCCAGAGAACCTTTCTGAAAATTGTGCTTTAGAGTTTAAATGTACAGCCTTGCCGTGTATCCTAAGATTGAACATGTTAAATCCAAAACTCATATCAACAAGGGAAAATATCACTGCTTTACTCTTGGGTCTAGGCCACAGCGAGTACAGGGGAGGGGAAGGCTTCAATCTCACAGGCCTGGTCGGGGAGGGGGCTGTTGGCTATTAACCTCTCCGAATTTCAATTTCTTTATCGGTAAAAGGGGCTGATAATACCTACTGTTCAGGATTTTGTGCCGATTACTTTATGGTGTCATATACAACCTCCATAGACACAGTGCTTAATGAATGACACTTATTATTTTAAGGGTGTTTTACAATTTCCAAATTCATAAGAGTCTGCTAAATTGCTGAATCTTTGGAGGATCACACAAAGCAAAGACTGGTTAAGTCAGAGGTTAGAATTCACAGAACCATCAGCTTACCTACCCTAAAACCAGAGTTCTCCAAGTCCTGATTTGCTTAAGTAGGAGGAAAAACCTGGTAGTCCCAATTGGTTAGCTTCCAATTGAAGACTGTCATCCATAGCTGCAGGCAGAAGACAATAGTCGATAGGAAACCGTGTTTCATGTTGCTATTGCAGTTCAGTTTTTTCCTGAAGGCAGATGCCTTCTTCCCAGTCCTTCATGCCTCAGAGAACTAGAATTGACCTGAGAATCACAGAGGCAAATAAAGATAAGAAGGACAGAAAGAGGTCACTGCAGTCCTGTCATAATTTGATTCTCTCCACCCCCTGCCCTCTTACCCCGATGTATAACTTCAGGGTCACAGATGTACTTCATGATAAGAACACATTTGGCCCTGAATTAGTCAAAACTCTGTGGTTGTTAGAAACAGAAACCCAATTCAAACCAGGTATACACAAAGAAATAAGAGAAAAGGAAGGAAGGAAGAAAGGAAAGAAGAGAAGGAGGGAGGGAGGGACATGGTAGGTGTGAGGGAGGGTAGGGGAGGAAGTATGGCAGAATGAGGGAGGACATGAAGTGGGAATTCACCTGAACTGCACATTGTGAGCCTTTATAACACACCCCCTTGGTGAGGGCTCTTTTACACATGGAACTTTTCCCTAGATGGGAGAACAATGTAACCTAAAGATTGTATCCTTATATTAATGTGAATACAAAAACGAAAAAAGAAATGAAGAAATGATTTGGGCCGGGGCTGCTACATTTTGATCCAATCAACCAGGTTTTAACTAGACAGGTTGAGGGAAAAATACTTCCAATTCTTTCTCGTCACCAACGATCATAATTTTTGTTTTCTTTCTTTAAAACAGAGTCCCACTATGTGGCCCTTGGTAGAGTGCTGTGGTGTCACAGTTCACAGCAAACTCAAATTCTTGACCTTAAGCAATTCTCATGCTTCAGCCTCCAGGTAGCTGGAACTACAGGATCTTACCACAACACTTGACTGGGTTTCGTTTGTTAATTTCTTTTGTTTTTTTATTGTTGTCACTGTTGTTCGCAGGCCCTGGTCGGATTCCAACCCACTAGCCCTGGTCCATTTGGCCTACGACCTAACCACTGAGCTATGGGCACCGAGCCTCCAATGACTTTTAATTCAAAGTATTCTTACACCGAATAGTAATATTTTGGGATAAAATTTCCTAGCTCTTTCAAGCAACATTTGAATCTTGTGAATCTGATTAGTTCTCAATGACTCTATGTATGAAATAAAGTAGATGTGCAGTCGAGAAGGGAGGCAAGTTAGGTATTATAACATCTGGTAGACGGTGATTGATTTCATTCTGTCTTGATACTTGTAAAGATGGTTGATCTTTATAGTGAATCAATAGAAACATTATAGGCAGATGTTGTGCTGGGCACCTATAGACGCAACTACTCTGGAGGCTGAAGCAAGAGAATCACTTGAGCTCAAGAGATTGAGGTTGCTGTGAGCTATGATGCCAGTGACCAACAAAGTAAGCCAGTCTCAAAAAACAAAAAACACTGGCTAGGTGCCCATTTCACAGTGGTTATGGTGCCAGCCACATGCACAGATGCTGGTGCATTCAAGCCCAGCCAAGGACAACTAAACAACAATGACAATTGCAACAAGAAAATAGGTGTGTGTTGTAGTGGGCACCTGTAGTCCCAGCTACTTAGAAGGCTGAGGAAAGATGATTGCTTAAGCCGAAGGGGTGGATGTTGCTCTGAGATGTTAAGTGGCTCTTGTCTGTACTCATAGAACTGGTGGCAGGCCAAGGCATGTGGAACACTTCAGCTCAGGAGTTTGAGGCCACTCTGAGCAAGTGCGAGACCACTTATCTATGGAAAGTAGAAAAACTAAGCAGGTGGAGTGGTGGAATCCGGTAGTATCAGCTTCTTGGGAGGCTGAAGCAAGAGGATTCCTTGGTCCAATTGTTTGAGATTGCTGTAAGTTGTGACATCGCAGCACTCTACCCAGTGCCACAGATTGAGACTCTTTAAAAAAAAAAAAAAGAAAAACATATTAGCTCATAGTTTTTCTACTTTTTCCTTTACTTTTGTCTTTTTTTTTTTTTTTGAGATAGAGTCTCACCTGTGTTGTCCAGTTTAGAGTACAGTGGCCTCAGTCTCGCTCACAGTAACCTCAAACTTCTGTGCTCAAGCAATCCTCTTGCCTCAAATTCTCAAGTAGTTGAGACTACAGAAACCTGCAACAGCACCCACCTAATTTTTCTATTTTTAGTAGAAATGAGGTATCACTCTTACTCAGGCTGGTCTAGAACTCCTGAGTGAAAGTGATCCATCTCCCTTGGTCTCCCAGAGTGCTATGATTAAAGGCCTGATCAAATGGGCCCAGCCTAACTCATTATTTTTTCATTAGAGATTAAGATCTCTTCCTACGTTCTCTCTCGATAGCGGCACCCACAGAAAACATTGAGAAGCCCCGCAGAACCATTAGACTTGTATATTATGTCTCTTTACATTTCAACAGCTCCTTGGCCTTTTAGAATTTTTTTCCATAGCCTCAAATCATTCATCAGTGACTCTTAAGAACAGTGGAATATGAACTATCAGGCCTTGGAATTTTAAACACCTGGAAAAATATCTGTCCTCAGTCTTCTTAGAGTAAAAATGAACACAGCATTCACAGTCACAATGCCCTATCAATTTAGCTATAGTTACCTTCTCTGTCCTCCTTACATTCAAGTACCCTCTGAACCTCGGAGCAGGCATTTTTCCTTTTTTTCCCCCTTAGTGTTACCGTCCCATCTTCCTGCTCTTGGCTCTCTTCTCTCTTCCTTTCCTCTCCACCCTTCTAAACTATAAAATATACTTTTGTATGCTAATATTAGCCTAAAGAAATTATTTTGTCCTCTGGTGTATAACACCTACTGAGCTATTCCACTCTAACACTTCTACATCTGATAAACAGGTTTATAACCAGTACCTTTCAGTGAGATATTTCACAATGTCCAGTTACATAAAGAGGTCATCTTTAGTTTATAGGCCTAAGTTATATCACTCATGTGTCCAGTCCAGTCATTTTGAGCCATTATTAATTTTTTTTCCATTTTTCTTTTTCTCCCAACTACCTTTAAAAGGTAGTTAAATCCCTTAACTACCTTTAGGAGACTTGGCCCAGACAAAGCCTTTTGCCCATCACCATAACAGGAAAAAAAATTAAATATTCAAATTAAAATGTGTATCCTGAGGTTTAGGCAGGAGTATAGCTGGCTCCCAGGAGTTTGAATTTGCATGAGCTGTGATGACACCACAGCACTCTAGCCATAGCAAGGGTGTTTTAAGCAGGGTGAACAGAAAAACTGCCCTTTTGAAACAAAAATTCCGTAGTGCCCATAAGAATGTGGGTAAGAAGTCACTTAGGTAACCAATGACATATAGAAAGAAACCGTCAATGACCAATAGGAAAGGACAATACTGCCTGGAGCCTTAGAGTGGCCAATGAAAGGCTTGCAGCCAATTTCAAATGGAGAGAGTATTTATACCCCTGCCTGTCTTTCCCTCTCTGTTTCTGTCACTTTTTCTCCTTCGTGAGAGGTACCTGCTTCCAACTCTCTTTGGAAGTGCTTTAAACTTTCTTCTTCTTCTGAAATAAAATCTCTCTTTGTTATGCTGAAACTCCTGTAGGTTACCTTTATTTTCTATTCACATTGCCTGAGCAGCTCCAGCTTTATTCTCAGTATCTGCTCACTTTTGCTCTGGTTACTACTTTTCCTCTAATAAACTTTACTAGAGCTAAGCCCAGTATTTGAACCAGGGCTATGGGGTTCAGAGAACTGGGGCCCTTGTTCCCCTACACTCTTACTCTAATGGACATCCATTTATTAGAAGCACTTAACATTGAGGATTCCTAGGAATCCTCCACAAATCACTAAAAGCCACTGTTTGTATGAGTGGACAGTTTCTGCATAAGACAAACCAAACTACTGACATTAGAACTCCTACAAAGGCAGCAGAACAAGATTACACCCAGCTAATGTTTTCTATTTTAAGTAGATCCAGGGTCTCTACTCTTGCTCAGATTGGGTCAAAACCCTGAGCTCACAGGATTCACCAACCTTGGCCTCCCAGAGTGCTAGGACTACAAGGATGAGTCAGCACACCCAGTCTCATGTAAGAATTGTTTCAGGGAACCTTTAGTGGATAAGACCAAGAGCCTAGGTCACTAACTTTACTACTAATATCACCTATTGTTACACTACAACAATCTTTGAAACACTAATACTAAAACAGAGTAGCCATCCCCCCTTACATAGATGTGGAAGTGCAAAATTGAGAGCAAAGTATATGCAATAGAGGAAAGTCTCCCCCAAAATAGCAAAAATGAGTTCTGTCTCTTAACTCTTTCCACAATTAAGACATGCATCCCTACCTTTAGTGGTAGTCCAAAGGGGCAGGAAAATGTCTTTCGTTTTTTTGCACTGCAAAGGTTAGGGCCTGGCTGATTGGCAGAGGTGCTGAGCTGCTAAGCTGGCTCCCAGGTGGGAAGCAGAGATGACAGTTGTGTCTTCTGATATGGGACATTAAGTGCAGTTTAATAACAATAGACCCTCTCTCTATCTTTTTGGAGACAGTTTCACTTTGTTGCTCTTACTAGAGTGCTCTGCCATCATAGCTCACAGCAACCCTAAATTCTTAGGCTCAAGTGATACTCTTGCCTCAGCCTCCCAATTAGCTGGGACAATAGGCAGCTGCACAATGCCCCGTTATTTTTTAAGAGATGAGGTCTTACTCTGGCTCAGATTGACCATGAACCCGTGAGCTCAGTCAATCCATTCCACCTTGGCCTCCCAGAATTTTATGATTATAGGCATGAGTCACTTCACCTGGTCCTAGACACTCTCTCTTAAGAGCCCTGTGATGCTGGACTTGAAGGCTCATGCCAGTGATCCCAGGACATCATTTATTGTGACCTTAGTGACTTCCTCCTGATGCCACAGTGGCTGTTACCCGGGGTTACCATCCTTAAGCTTAACCTCTGTGACTTCCTCCTGATGCTATAGTGGGAGTTCCCCTGGTAACTGACATTAAGCTTAACCAGAGTGACTTCCATCTGATGCCACAGTTGGTTTTGCCCTGGGTTACCGTCCTTAATTTAACCTCAGTGACAGCACCATGACGTCACAGTGGGTGTTACCCTGGGTGACCATGATTAAAAGTAACATCACAGACTTCCTACCAAAGCCACAGTGGTTATTGCCCTGGGTTACCATCTGTGAGCTTAACTTCAGTGATGTCCACCTGACACCACAGTGGGTGTTGCCCTAGGTTACCATTTACAAGCCTAAACTCAGTTAAATCCTCCTGACACCACAGTGGGTGTTGCCCTCGGTTACCATCTGTAAGCTTAACCTGAGTGATGTCCTTTTAACCCCACTGTGGATGTTGCCCTTGGTTACCATGTGTAAGCTTAACCTGAATGACATCCTCCTGACACCACAGTGGGTGTTACCCTGGGTTACCATCTGTAAGCTTAACCTCCATGACATGCTCCTGATGCCACAGTGACTGTTTCCCTGGGTTACCATCTGTAAGCTTGGCCTCAGTGACGTCCTCCTCATACCACAGTGGTTGTTGCCCTGGGTACAATCTGTAAGCTTAACCTCAGTGATGTCCTCCTGAAAAAACAGTGGGTGTTACCTTGGGGTACCATCTGTAAGCTTAAGCTCAGTGACATGATCCTGTCACCACAGAGGGTGTTAACCTAGGTTACCATCTGTAAGCATTACCTTGGTGATTTCCTCCTGATGTCACAATGTGTGTTGTCCTGGGTTACCACTTTTAAGATTAACCTTAACCTTAGTGACTTCCTCCTGACATCACAATGGGTGTAAACCTGGTTAACATCTTTAAGCTTAACCTTGGTGACTTCCTCTTTAAGCTTAACCTTGGTGACTTTCCCTGTGTTACCATATTTAAGCTTAACCTTGGTGAATCCTCCTGACATCAGAATGGGACTTCCCCTGCTTTGCTATCTTTAATCATAACTTTAGTGGCTCTCCTGATGACACAATGGGCTTGCCCTGGTTAACATTGTCAGTTGTAAACTTTGTGACTTCCTTATGATGCCACAGATGGTATTGCCCTGGGTTACAGTTGCTAAGCATAACCTTAGTGACTTTCCCCATACACCCCAATGGGTGTTGTCCTGGGTTACCATCGTTAAGAGTAACCTTAGTGACTTCCTCCTGACAGGACAATGGGTGTTGACCTGGGTAACTCTTTAAGCATAAACTGACTACCTTCCTCCTGACACCACAGTGAGTGTAGCCTGCATTATCATCTGCAAGCTTAACTTCAGTGAAATCATCCTGACCCCACAATAGGTGTTTCCCTAGGTTACCATCTGTAAGCTTAACTCCAGTGACATCCTCCT